>JAQQZZ010099020.1:0-16666 GCA_030265115.1 Mopalia vespertina | reverse complement strand
GCTTATTTAACATTATCGGTACTATCAATGGAATCTAGGATGTAAAAAAAGAATTTTGTTGACATAAATCCTTTAAGGCATCATTTTGAAGGTTCGATTTTTGAAGCTGTGC
This sequence comes from Mopalia vespertina, assembly GCA_030265115.1. Taxonomy (NCBI): domain Eukaryota; kingdom Metazoa; phylum Mollusca; class Polyplacophora; order Chitonida; family Mopaliidae; genus Mopalia; species Mopalia vespertina. The sequence continues at coordinate 16,554 of JAQQZZ010099020.1, read as the reverse complement.
GCTATAGGTGGATTGGTGTGACAACTTTTTTGACAATTTTTTGACAACTTCGGTTCGACAGAAATTCTGCTGCGTGAATAGGTCTTTAAGATGTATTAGTTCTGCGTCTTTCATAGCTTCAGTGGTTGACGATATGTTGACAGCACGTTGTGTCAAATTTATCATTAATTGAGGTTTAACGTCGCGCTAAGGGGTATTTCATGTATATGACGACGGATACTCCATTTCACACTGTTTCTCGTTTAAATAAGGAGGTAATCGTAAGTGAAGCCACGTAAAAACAAGTCACTCACTTATATCCCTAATGCCGACAGACGGACTCGGATCCCTGAACAGTATAGAATTAGTAGGCCTATACACGCTAACCACTTAACCACGGCCGCGGGACTTAATTGCTGATTTGATTTATTGTAAAACAAATAAAAAGTTGAAGTTTGGAGAACAATCAGAAATAGTTGTATGTCTTGAGTTTATTATAAATATGTATTGTACAGGTGGCACCACAAAGATACAAAAATAAACATTATTTTCCATGTTGATATATGTTTTGTTTCAGTTTGAAAAACAAAATTGGAAGAAGAAAAAAACTTTATTTTTGTTTATACTTTAAATTACATATACCAAAATATTTAAGTGTTTCAGGCCTCTCTTTTGGTCTTAACCCGGCCCTGTCAGCATACTAAATCGCAATAAAACTATTGATTGTATTTCTAATAAAGTCACTCGAAAAAGTACTTTCATTAGACTGAACTTATTACGATAAGTAACAAGTGTGTGTCATTTGGCTGAACCAACTTTGATAAGTAAATTATATTAAATTAAAATGTAATTAAATGCAAATAAAAGTATTTTATGCCCAATAAAGAAACAATAAACTGTATATTACCGTGTGAGTTATGACTACTGTGCACTGTGTCTAAAATGAATATCTATTTGCAGTGAACAGTGAGCCTTGGCTTCATGGTTAGCAGGTCGGTCTATAAAACCTGTTTCGAGCGGATGGTTTGGAGTGAGCTTCGTGTTGCTCTGCTTCTCTCAGAGCTAACGAGAAACAGGGAGCCGATCTGTTTGTGGAGACTTTGTTTTGCGTCCTGTTATTTCCCTGTATTTGTACCGTATTGTCTTTGTTTGTTGCCAGTGGCGTCGTGGGTAATTTCTTTCGTCCATTGGGTTGGCACGCTGTCATATGAATGAAATAACCGTAAGTACGGCGTTGAAACCTAATTTTAGAAACAAACAAACAAATCGATGTACCGATCACGGGTTCGAGTACGCCTGTCGATTTATCAGGTAAATGAGTGAAAAGATTTATACTAGGTAAAATAAATGAGTGAATCACAGGATGTGGCTCCGGCAATTGCGGCGGTGATTTTGTACGAGGTGTCCTCCGGGGTTCCGCCTTATTTAAGCAGGGAACAGTGTGAAATGGACAATGGTCATATAAGTGAAATACCCTTAAGTACGTCGGTAAACCCCAATAATTTATCTGATGTCTTCGCTAAGAAAAAAGAACTTTTCATGCGTTTTTTTCTTTCAGTAAATATGGAAAATTACTATATAAAAACGGATTTACTGGTTCCTTTATACTGCCTGTATATTTACTATGTCGAGGGGGGTGGGTGCATTATACACCCTTTCAGCTTATTTCTGTAAGTATGGTTATAAGGATATCCTTAAGACGACATATCAAGTATCCGACTCTATTGTATTGGTGTTTTCTTTATCAGCGTGCTTATCGGAGCGTGTATCAACCTTGCGACATCTTATATGCGAACTTAAAAGTTGAGTGACGCACTCATACAGAGTAACTAGGGCAATCCACTCGTCTACTAGTCCCGGGTTTTCATTTGTTACATATTCGATTCAGGAAGTAGCTTTTATATGAATTGAGTTCGCCATCCGCGCACTCACCACACCTCGTGATTTAACTCTTCTGGAACTATTCTAAAACAATAATGGGTATTAAGGTACCGGAGCTGTTCGTGGTCATCATTACCGCCTGTGTCACAGGTATGTATACTGTCTTAAAAGTGGCTTATGTCACAGCCTGTTTCTATATCTTGTCGCTACAAACACATCTGTGTCGAAGAAGTACAGTTGAATTACCTGTGAAGTTGGCTCAGCCTAGACGTTTGTACGCTTATGAAACCCCGGCGAGCATGTACGCATACCTTTGTAGACGCGCTTATACTGATTATTTTGAGCAATCTCGTATGAAACTGTATTGTATGGTGGTCACATCATGCCCCATTTTTACAAAGCATGCAGTTTAACAGTCTTTCGCAAAATGGTAGGCGTATATCAAGTTAGTTTGAGGATGAAAAAGCCAAATGCATTAAATAGATCTAATTTTGAGGAAGAAGTTTACTACTATGTTATACTAGGCTATATACTGTTTCGTGTTGGAAATATGAATGATATAATTGTTACAAACTTTTGTTATATGACAATATGATAAATTAACGGAACTGTTACAACTGTTAAGTAGATAAACCAGTACTTTATGATCTTAACTCTGAAAATGGAAACATCTAAAATTCAGATTCAGTTTATTTATTTCAGGAATGACATTGGACTTTACAACCCCTATGTCATAAATGCTTCATACACATTACATAATAAAGAATCAGATGTTCATTATGTATAGACATGTACAATAACATTTGCCTGCTAAAATATGTAAGCTCAACGTTAAGCATATTTAAGGAGAGGATACAAATCTCGTTTGCATTTTTTATCTTAACTTTGTGAAGCAAGCATATGTCTACCTGTTTTTAATTCAACGGAAATGTCGAAGGAGGAGAAAATAATGTTTGAATACTTGTTACTCAGATCGATGGGCGTCGCCAGGTTTGGTCACAAGTATACACCTGTACCGCAGATACTATATACGTCAATAGCTAACCCATTAAAAGTAAAACTAAAAATACCAGAAATCCTTCAAGAAAAGATAATACCTCAAATATATTATTATTCTTTTTTCGTGGCGGATTATTTCGTAAAAATCCTTCCAAGCTAATTAATTTAACCCAGTGTTTATAGGAACACATTACGTCATGTTCAAAAAATGTCCAAGGGAGATAATTAAGTGTCTTATATCCTCAGAGAAGTTGCCGATGAATTTAACCATACTGCACGAAGGTTTAGGGGAGATTTGTAAATTGTCTTCACATTTTGAAACTATTCCAAGTGTGGAATTAATTACATCAGGATGTGCTCTTTCTATTTTTGTCCCTCAGAGAGTTTTCTCTTCTCTTCTTTAAATCAAGCTGGCCAGTTTAACGACATCTTAAGATGATTCTATATCCAATATATCCTTTAGTTTTCTTAAGGCCGACCATGAGGAAAATCTGGTTATTATAGACTTCTTCCTTATAGCTGAGTACAGTATTATAAAAAGTGATATTAGTCGCCTACTAATCATTCTACATGTAGGGGCTCGGTACCATAGAGACCGTCTATGTATATAGACAAAATAAAGGGCGGACACTTTGGGGTCAACCCAGATTGTACCGTGGTGAAATTTAATCGATCCAAGTCCACTAATCACATAAAATACATGAATATCACCTGTCTGTGAGAGACAAATAGTTCCTCTTCACATACTAACAAAGAATTGTGATGTTAGTTATCTATTATTCTCAAATTTTGCTTGTTTTTTTTTTTTTTAATTTTTAAATTTTTAAATTTTATTTATTTACCAGAAATGTAACACCCCATTTGGGCTTGTTCTATCCCTGAACAAATATAATTTGACATAGACCTACATTACTTTGGGAAAATATAATAATGTTTATTTTTAAAGTTAAGTATACGTTCCGGTGAACTTTAGAACTGTATTAAAAAATTTTTACACATACATACACACACATTCAACAGACGAGGCTAATATATTTTCTAGCAGTAAATTTTGGACTCGTGTTTAAAATAGAGAGGTACTTGTCAATTGCTTAAGCAACACAGACAATTTCTTCAATTGACGCAGCCCCTGGATTCTTATAGAATTTAATGATACATTGGTTCGATAAAACGATTTGTACAAATCAAATGCAGTGATTCTAGTATTGTGTCTATGTGTTGTTAACCTGGTGTTGCCTGGTGAACATGCTATTTATCGATGATGGAAGAAGATAGGGGTGTTGGATATATTTGTTGACAACTAGTAGGACATTACAAATATTCTGCTATAGGAAGAATATGTAGTTTTTTAAAGATGGGTGCGCTGTGTTCATATCGATGTGAACATCTTATGACACGTACTGCTCGTTTAATGTTTCACTCGGGTAGACCTTTGAATTTGTAACTCGATATGCATTCAATTTCTGAGTCGGCTTTTGACAGTTTTGGGAAAATGTTTATTTTGCTACATTTTGATGGCTAGATGATGATATACTTAGCTTTTGTTATGTTTACAGAAAGCCTGTTACGGCAGAACCATGTAAAGACTTTACTAAGTTCAGTAGACATAACATCAAGTGCTTCTTCATGGCCTTGCCAGGTGAAACAGTGCTTGTGTCATCGGCAAATAAAATTATAAATAGCTTGCTTGACACACTGCTCAAATCATTTATGCATATGAGAACAAGTACGGGTGCAAGGATATAACCCTGAGGTACTCCGTGGGTTACCATTTCAGGTGTATATATGGAATTATTGTGCATAACAATTTGTTTGTGATCTGATAAAAAAAACTTGTAAACCATTCGAGTGACTTTTCTCTAAAACCATAATAATTTAGTTTTGAGCACAAAACTACACTATTAAGCTTCCTATCCTCTTTTGATTGTACAAGTTTATAAAGCAACGATACAGCAGCAGTAGCAGTGCTATGATTTGACAGAAAACCGAATTGATTGCTTGAAATAATATTATTTGCATCTAAAAACTCCGTGACAATATTGGTTGCTGTTTTCTCTAAGATTTTGCTGAAGCATGGTAAAACAGATATTGAGCGGTAGTTGTCACACTTTGCCTGTCGCCTGATTTAAATATCAGGGTTACTCTAGCAAATTTCATTTTATTTGGCACTGTCCCGTTGTTAAATGACAGGTTAATAATAATTGTGGCAATCGGTGAACTGATGGTTTGAGCAACTTGTTTAATTATGTCTATGCGAATACCATCCATACCGCATTCTTTGAGTTTCATATCAGGGATGGTTTTTAAAACTGTATCCTCAGGTACATACAAAAACTCAAAATTCCTTTCTACTGGAGTAAGGGGAAGTTTTGTGTTAGCAAGAACATTTTGAGAGTTATAAATAACTAACATCACAATTCTGGGTTAGGGTTTGAAGATGAACTATTTGTCTCACACAGACTGGTGGTATTCATTCATTGTATATGGCTAGTGGACTTGAATCGGTTAAATTTCACCACGGTACAAGCTGGGTCGACCGAAGAGTGTCGGTCCTTTATCTTCTCTATATAGTGACGGTATCTATGATACTGAGCCCCGGTGAATCGTTCTACATTCTTCGCATAGAAGTTATTTGTGTATCTTCCTGTTTGCGTTTTTATCCCCACGGTAGCCACATCTAAAACGTGCAATAGTGTTTGACATATTTGCAACAATATAAAGCTCCAAACTGTAATTTAGCTAAAGTGGGTCAAAACGGTCACGGTAAAGAAAACGTTCTCTGTCAGTGTTATTACGAAGCCTTGTTTACTGAAAGCCGTACCCTTTTTAAGTGGCGGGCTTGCACAACGCTTGGTAAATATTAGGATTTACCAGAAATGAACTTTTTTTAACAATTGATGAACAGACTAATTCCCGTCTGCTTTGTCGTGAGGTAATTCCCCCTAATCAAACAGATACATTAAACTTTATTTAATCTTGCACCCTAAAATGTCTTGGGACCTGGGCAGCGGTGGCCCTGGGACCGTATTCATACCCCAACTTAAGTATTTCTTAAAGTTAAGAAAATCTTAGCGAATTTCCAAGTATCATTTAAAGTACATGAAAACTATTTTGCTGATGCCAAAGGAAAGATATTAAGAGAAATTTATAAAATATGAAATTATGAGATTGTTTTTTAAAGGAAATTGAAAGACTGAAATTTGGCTAAATATTTTAGTACCTTATAGTGAATACGGGCCATGCGTTTGATGGTCTGGTCGACAGGGGGCTAAACGCCGTGCAAAAAAGGCCTAGAGTTATATTCGTTTTGGCCTAAACGCATTTTGGCGTTTTGACGCATATTACAACACATGCCGTAACATTTTCAAGGGGGCATTAAAGTTTGACAAAACCTCTCCTCTATGAGGAGGTGATAATGTAAAATCACATTCTTGTAAACATTCTCACCTCTGTTTGGACAAACTTGGATGCGGCTATGAAAATGTTACGACATGTATTCTAAACTGTGGCATTTTTTTCAGGTGGCAATTAGACAAAATTAACTTGTATGAAATTATCAAACATAATGTTAATTATATATATATCTTATGGCACTCACTTGTTATATTTGTAAGCATTCACTTTAGAATTACAAAAAACAACTCTCATATATAAAGTCTTTCATTTTCTATGTCCAGATTATCTCAATCTATTTGAGTTTACAAGAGATGTCTGCAATAAAACTGTAGCCTACCATCAGCCCACATAAATGATAGTTGGGTACCTAATCCTCTACCACCCTAATCTAACTATATTAAAAGGGAGTCTGCTGATATCATTTGTAGTATTGAGTAAAGCTTATTTAAATTAAAACAAACAATTAGGTTTGAATACACGCAAATAAAGATCGTTGAAATCTTCCCGCTGGGGCGCTAGTGTCTAAAATCTAAGTTGTTACATAGCCGTTTGATAATTGAACAATGACTTCTCCCCCATAGACGTACGTCATTAAGTTTCTGACCAATCAAATGCGTTATATATCGATTCACTGAATATCAAAGACAAATGGGGCGAATAGACTCTTCGTAAGAGCTGCATGCCCCATCAAGCCAAACAAACAATCAAAGACAAATCAATATTTCAACTGTTTTAAACATGTTTCCATACCCCCTACAAAAATTGGTCGTATTATGGTATGGTCAACGTCCGTCCGGAAGGCCCCGATCCGTATCTGGAGCAAAACTAAAAAAGTATAAGGTCTATCATTGTGAATGTTTGCAGGCATATTCACTATCAAAAGTAATTGTGCTGTTTGCTATTATGGATTAACCTCTTCCCCGTTCTTCCGACCGGCTTTAATCCGTATACGGAGTAGAAACCGAAAAATATAAGGCCTATCTTTATGAAACTTGGTAGACACATTCACCAGCGGTTGTTCCTTTTGCTATTGTGGATTAACCATTTTTTAATATAGTTTTACCAGAATTAAAACCTAAAATAGCTAAACGTATGTATATCTATCGCCAGTCGGCTAAGTTCATATCATTGTCATATATTGTGTTTGATTTCACTGTTTCATATTATTGTTTAAATATATTTTGTGAGCCAAAGTGGATCATTGCATATATCTTCAATTAAGTAGGTTCACTTCAATACGATCAGAAGCTGAACAATATTAATATATAAATATACCGATCTCTATCATTCACTGATTTTCCTTATTTCGGTTATGTGACGGCGACAGCCATTTATTATTTATATGTCGGTGTAATACCAGGATAAATAAGTTTGTAAAGCATCTGACAAAAAATATATGGATCAGATTTCCAAAGCTAAACACTTTCTTCCTCGAAGCAGCCAGCTTTAGCACAACCAAGCAATGTTAATCAACTATTTGGGAATCCGTTAACCATGAAAAGGGGATTCCTCGCCAAAAGTTTGTATGTGTGTGTACGTGCATTAAAGATATTTTAACCATATATAACTACTTGTGCATGCAAATTGACTTGTGTGTGTTACGAAGAGTAAAATGTTAACATCCGGACACTTTTACTCGTTACCCTCAATGTATACTTAGCTACATGGGTTTGGATATATATTTGGGTGCTTCATTAGGACATAATATTTGCATACTGTTTTGTCGGCACTTATTAAAGACAAATGTTTATAAAACCATTGTTTATATCGAGGGCTTAAAATCATACCTGCCCATGCCCTTTCTTTGGCGTTTTTGTTTATCCACCCATCGGCCCGATGAGCACAACACCCCAGCATTAACTGTGACAAAGATTCTGTAACAAAAATCTAGAAGATGACTTCAATACTTGATATAATGATTCTGTAGTCAAGATAAAACTTTTTGACCTGTTTTTCTCCAATTGTCATTTTTGGATATAGGCTGATATGGTTATATACCAAACCATTGTATACATTATTTCGTTCAATTAACATATGCTTTATTATTTATTTTCTGTTTCACATAAAAAATGGGATAAGTACATGGGAATAATTTAAAGAATAGGTCTTAAAACAAATCACATCCCAGAAAAAGGCATTGCCAAGCAGGTATAGCATAAATAGTATTTCTGATAATATGATAGATTTGAGACTGTTTGTTCTATTTGCGATTTCTGGTGTTAAGCCTACATCACACTGTGTTTCCGTAAATTAACATTTTTTGGAATCGAGCATATTGTGAATTCCTTCCGCAAAATGTTGACTTATCCACTCGTATTTAGCTCTACAGTGTATTCCCGTGCCATAGGTATCGCGCGTTTTCTCTATTCGAAGCGTATGGTGACAACTCGTCGAGTATTTTTGCCGATCCGAACTGTTTGTTCATCATCTTGGCACCAACATATAAATGCGTTGGCTGGGTTTTAAATGGAGGCGGCTTTATTGTTTCAGGCGTTTACAGCAAGTGTTACTATGACTGTTACTACTACTATACCTATACCTACTACGTGTCGTAAGTATCCTCATCTTCCTCATACCTAACAACATACAAAATATAAAATACCATATGTAAAAATAGATCTAATAAAATTTATTTCCCTGAAATGCAACCTGCCCTTTAACACAGTCCTAATATTTAACAGTTATTTTATGCTTATGTACATTGAAAAAATCTCGTAAATCAACCAGCCAGTAGTCGCATACACACATGTCGCTCCTTCAACCACACTTATGCAATCTCTGAAAATATATGTGTGGCAGAAAATGTGCGGTAGATAACGCTGGGGCCTGGGACAATATACTGTTACCTGTTGGACACTGTCAGATGTGAAACACTGCATGTCATCTAACTGCTAGGCAATGTTAACTGTGGGACACTGTCAGATGTGAAGAAATCATCTAGCTGCTAGGCAATGTTAACTGTGGGACACTGTCAGCTGTGAAACCCTGTCATCTAACTGCTAGGCAATGTTAACTGTGGGACACTGTCAGCTGTGAAACACTGTCATCTGCTAGTCAATGCTAACTGTGGGACACCGTCAGCTGTGAAACACTGTCATCTAACTGCTAGGCAATGTTAAGTGTGGGACACTGTCAGATGTGTAACACTGTCATTTAGCAGCGAGGCAATGTTAACTGTGTGACACTTTCAGCTGTGAAACACTGTCATCTAGCTGCTAGGCAATGTTAACAGTGGGACACCGTCAGCTGTGAAACACTGTCATCTAGCTGCTAGCCAATGTTAACTGTGTGACACCGTCAGCTGTGAAACACTGTCATCTAGCTGCTAGGCAATGCTAACTGTGGGACACTGTCAGCTGTGAAACACTGTCATCTAGCTGTGATGCAATGTTAACTGTGGGACACTGTCATCTAGCTGTGATGCAATGTTAACTGTGGGACACTGTCCACTAAGGATTACTGTTAGCTCTAGGACTCGGACACTCGTACCTGAAGGACATTATAAGCTGTCTGGCACTGTCTGCTGGGGGACACTGTCTCAGGTCGAACTGCGTATCAATCGAGCTCGAAGAGCAAGATTGATACTGCAGTCCGACCTGAGACAACTCGAGCTGATACATCGTCACGTATCACGCATTGTACATATAATCACTATGTACAGTTCGTAGTGTGCCCTGGATCTATTAAACTTAATCAAATAACACCAAATATTCTCGATGAATTAAATGAAGTTTAACTCATCTTAAAGGGATAAATAACTAATACAAAAGAACTTATAACAATCAAATGATGCTTAAAACAATACTGTGTAACTAACGGATTTCAATCTACTTATTTGCATCCTTAGATCTGCTCTCCTTTTCTTTCTGTCTTGCTCCCAAACACATTCTTGCTATTTGACAGCTTTGCACTTCCAACTCCCCAGCTAAGTTGAGCTTTTTCACCCGAACTATACCTAATAACTTCTTTTAAACTTGCTTTAAACTCGCCTAAAGCTAGACCCCGTGGTCAATTATATTGGTTACTTATACCATAAGTATACAGGCTTTACCTAAACTCCATAAGTCGTCTGCTCTCTCATTATCACTCAAACGTAACATATAATTAAACATATTCTTGCAGTGAGCTGAGTGTAGGACACTGTAAGCTGTGAGACACTTATATCTGTGGGACCTTGTCAGTTCAGTGAAACTGTGACAAACTGTGACAAACTGTAAGCTGTGGGACACTGTTACCTGTGGCACAATGTAAGCTGTGGCGCACTGTTAACTGTGGCACACTATTACCTGTGGCACACTGTTACCTGTGACACAATGTAAGCTGTGGCGCACTGTTACCTGTGGCACACTGTAAGCCTAGGACATTGTTACCTGTGCCACACTGTTACCTGTGGCACAATGTAAGCTGTGGCGCACTGTTAACTGTGGCACACTGTTTCCTGCTGTCCACTGTCAGCTGTGGCGCACTGTTAACTGTGGCACACTGTTTCCTGCTGTCCACTATCAGCTGTGGCGCAAAGTTAGCTGTGGCACACTGTTAAGTGTGGCACACTGTATGAGGTGAGGTACTGTAAGCTCAGTGACACTGCTAACTATGGGACACTGTTACCTGTCGGCCACCGTCAGCTGTGGCACAATGTAAGCTGTGGAACACTATTACCTGTAGCACACTGTAAGAGGTGAGGTCCTGTAAGCTCAGTGTTAACTATGGGACACTGTTACCTGTCGGCCAGTGTCAGCTGTGGCACAATGTAAGCTGTGGAACACTATTACCTGTGGCACACTATAAGCTTTAGGACACTGTTACCTGAGGAACACTGTAAGCTGTGGCACACTGTTACCTGTCACATGCTGTAAGCTGTGGTACACAGTTACCTGTAGCACACTTTAAGGTGTGGTACACTGTTTCCTATTGGCCAATGTCAGCTGTGGCACAATGTAAGCTGTGGAACACTGATACTTGTGGCACACTGTAAGTTGTGAGATCCTGTAAGCTCAGTGACATTGTTAGCCATGGGCCACTGTTACCCGTGGCAAACAGTTACCTGTAGGCCAATGTCAGTTGTGGCACACTGTAAGCTGAGGAACACTGTTACATGTGGCACACTGTAAGAGGTGAAGTCCTGTAAGCTCACTGACACTGTCAGCTGTGGCACACTGTTACCTGTTGGCCACGGTCAGCTGTGGCACACTGTTACCTGTTGGCCACGGTCAGCTGTGGCACACTGTAAGCTTTAGGACACTGTTACCTGTGGAACACTGTAAGCTGTGGCACACTGTTACCTGTCACACACTGTAAGTTGTGGCAAAATGTAAGTTGTGGCACACTTTTCCTTTTGGCCACTGTCAGCTGTGGAACACTATTACCTGTGGCACACTGTAAACGTAAGGGCACCGTTACCTGTGGAACACTGTAAGCTGTGACACACTGTTACGTGTGACACACTGAAATCTGTAGCACTCTGTTACCTGTTGGTACACTGTAAGTTGTGAGATCCCGTACGCTCGGTGACACTGTTAGCCATGGGTCACTGTTACCTGTGGCAAATGGTTACCTGTAGGCCAGTGCCAGCTGTGGCACAATGTAAGCTGCGGAACGCTGTTACCTGTGGCACATAGTAAGCTGTTAGATCCTGTAAACTCAGTGGTACTGTTAGCTATGGGACACGATGGCACACTGCTACCTGTTAACCACTGACAGACACTGTCAGTTGTGAACCACTGTCAGCTGTGAACCACTGTTAGCTGTAGAAGTTGTTGTTGAAATTGTGGTTTAATGGCCGCTTCCCGTGTATGGATTTCGTCAATCACATCATTTATTTTCTTATTTGTTACAATACTTTGTTATGTTTTAACAATAAATAGTGTTAAAACAATAAATTAATATCACGTTGAGTGCAATAATAAAATTTGTCTTGTAGAAATTATAATTTATTAATAAAACTTTGTTTCATGTAGTCTATTTACAATTTATTTCATGCTAATTACAGGTGACAATATACAAGTAAATTTTGATGTTTAATCTTATTTGAATTGTCTCTTAGTATTTGATAGTTACTATTGATGTATCATCCTCATGCTTTGTCATCCAGAAAAAACAGGCGGATTCCTGGGAAATGGATTTCGGCAGATCGTATAGAAAGCTATGCATATAATAGAGCATAGAGGCAGCCTATGGGTTTTCAAACTAGTTGTATTTTGATGTGGCATTGTTATCTGTGGGACACTGCTACCTGTTAGATACTGCTAGCTGTGGGATATTATTTACTGTGATACTCCGTTAGCTGTATGAGCTTGTTATATGTGAGGCCTTTAGGACACAGCTGTATGAGACTGTTATATCTGTGAGACATATAAGCTGTGAGCGCTGTTAGCTGGGTGACACTGTTTTCTGTATAAGACTATTGGATGTAGGACACTGTTAACTGTTGGATACTGTTTTCCGTGTAAGACTTTTTGATGTGATTCACTGTTTCTTGTTAGAGACTGCTAGCCATGCGACCCTTTTAACTCTTGAAGTCTGCCAACTTCGAGCCATTATTAGCAGGGAGAAACCGTTACCTGTGGGAGACTGTTAGCTATGGGCCATTGTTACCTGCGGGGTAATGATAACTGTGGGACACTGTTAGCTGTGAGTCACTATTATCTGTGGGAGGTTTTTAGCCGTGAGACATTGTTAGCTGTGGGGCATTGTTAGCTGTGTGACATTGTTAGCTGTGGGGCATTGTTAGCTGTGTGACATTTTTAGATGTGAGGCACTGTCATCTTTGGGACACTGTTAGTTGGGGGAAATCGTCAGCTGTGAATCTGTGAGACACTGTTAGCTATGGGAGGCTTTTAGTCGCGCGACATTGACAGACTGTGCTGTTAGCTGTATAAGACTTTTTGATATGGGACACTGTTACTTGTTAGAGACTGCTAGCCATGCGATGATGCGACACTTTTAGCTTTTGAATCCCGCCAACTGTAAGCCATTGTTAGCTGTGAGGAACTGTTACCTGTATAACACAGTTAGCTGTGAGAGACTGTTACCTGTTGGACAGTATTAGCCATGGGACATTGTTAGCAGCGGGATACTGTTAACTGGGTGACACTATTAGCTATGGGGAACTGTCAGCTTTGAGACACTGTTAACAGTAGAGACTGTTAGCTATAAGACACTGTGAGCTGTGGATCAATGTTAGCTGTGGGAAACTGTAAGCTGTAGGAAACGGGATTGTCAGCTGTGGGGCACTGTTAGCTGCAGCTCACTGTTAGCTGTGCGAAACTGTTAGAATTGGGAGACTGTTAGCTGTGTGACACAGTTAGCTGTGGGACACTGTCAGCTGTGGGGCACTGTCAGCTGTGGGGCGCTGTCAACTGTGGGGCACTGTTAGCTGTGGGGCACTGTCAGCTGTGGGACACTGTTAGCTGTGGGACACTGTCAGCTGTGGGGCACTGTTAGCTGTGAGACACTGTTAGCTAAGGGTGGCCTTGAGACATTGCTAGCTGTGTGACACTGTTAGCTGTGAGACACTGCCAGCTGTGGGGCACTGTTAGCTGTGAGACACTGTTAGCTAAGGGTGGCTGTGAGACATTGCTAGCTGTGGGGCACTGTTACAGTGTAGTTGTGGAGCATTGTTATCTGTGGTTGACTGCTAGCTGGAAGACATTGTTAACCTTGGGACACTGTTAGCTATGGGTAACTGTTATTCGTGGGTATGCTGTGAGACATTGTAAGCTATGGGACACTGTAAGCTGTGGGGCACTGTCAGCTGTGCGTGACAGTTAGCAGTGATACACTGTTAGACGTGCGATCCCGAGAGTGTTAGCTGTGGACACTGTTAGCTATTGGACACTGTTAGCCGTGGGCGATTGTTGGCTAGCATATATGTGGAACACTGCTGGTTGTGCTTGACTGTTTTCCGTGGGACTCTGTTATCTCTAGTGTCGTTTGATATGAGAAACATCAAACGTGAGCTTTTGTTAGCTGCGAGACACTGTTGCCTTTTCCACAATGTTAGCTGTTGGTCACTGTTACCTGAATGATAACAAACATATAAACTGTTAGTTGTGGGATCTGTGATCCATTGTACGTTTCGGGACACAGTGAACTCTGGTAGACTGTGTAGTGGCTGTCGCTGTTAGCTGTTGTTCCTGCTAGCAGTAGCCCACTGTAAATTGTGAGAAACTTTTCGCTGAAATATATTGCTAATTGTGGAACACTGTAACCTTGGGGCACTGCTAGCTGTGGGACGATTTTACCTTTGGGCCACTGCTATCCGTCGGACACTGTAAGCTGTAGCAGTCTGTCAGCTGCTACCTGTTGTTAGCTGTGGTTCTCTGTTATCTATATTATCGTGTTGGTTGTGAAAAGCCAGTGATAACCTGTTAGCTGTAGTATACTGTTAGGTTTGGGAACTTTTTTTACATTGTGAACACTGTTAGCTTTTGGAGACGGTGTAAGCTGTGTGACCCCTTTAGCTATGTGGCAGCATTAGCCTTGGGAAAGTGTTAGATGTGAGACATTGTTTGGCTCTGGAACACTGTCATCTCTATGCACGATGCATGTCTTTAATTAAGAACAGGAGCTCTAATGATTGCCACATTCTGGCCAGGTTAAAAGGTATTTTAACCATGCCTGGATCAGAACAGGCGTTTCTGTGCTCCGACTTCTAATGATGGCGTCAAATGCCTGGGTCTTAGTGTCGGGGTTGTTTTAAAGCAAATAGCTACATGATGTCGACATACTACCTGTTACTAAGAGTGGGGTTAAATTTGCGTTGGTATTAGTCTGTTAATGAACTTGTTGATAATGTTGTCTCCACGATAAGTGTTCCTGGTTACAATAGCAGCATCGGTGTCACCTGGGATTAGTATGGAGGGATAAAAAAACATCGTTTCCCTCAGGGATCCGTGAATGGTTATGCATAAAATCGCTTACTTTTATGGCTATTTTTTGTAAGAAAGCACATCATTTGTTGTCGTTTCATAACAACGACTAGGTAAAATAATATCCATTCGAAAGAAACCCATTTCCAATAAACATGATCGCTGTGTGGGTTCATAGCCTTTACGTTCACATAACCGGTTACTTTGGCAACACAAAGCAAACTGTGGAGCCACCATCTTGGCTGTATCGCTGTTATCATGAACAGATGAGTAGGCTAACATTCTTGCTTAAATTCAGCCCTAAAACCCTTTTTAAGCGACCTTTCATTCGTATATCATGAGCGAATATGCTATATTTACCTTTCTGAGTTGCACTATGAATTGATCTCTGTTACTCAATAGAACGGAACAATGCCGAATGAACATACGCTAGCCGAGTTCACGGATCGTTGATTCGAAGGGAAATGTTTCTTATCCCTCTATACTAATCCCAGGTGTCACTAACCTACCTACCAGATGTATACATATATCGGCATATCGGCATATTTGTTTTTTGCGTTTATCGATAAACTATTATAACTACACAATATATTTTTGAGTTCACTAAGTCAAGCAAAGTTATTGCTAAATTAATGTCGTATTTGTGTCCTGTCTTCCAGGCCTGCAACTATAGGGGGCTCCGTAGCTGGAGGGATTTTTAGTCTTGCCGTTTTAATCGGACTCTGTGTGTGTTGCTGTAGACGGTCTCAAGCTAATGCGGGAACGACATATATAGCCCCACCTCAAGCAGGGGTTTCTGTTGTGTCAAGTGAGTATTTTAACAGATCTTGATATTTGTGTTTTCTATTTTTGATCAATGTGTATGTGAGACCAGCTGAATGTAACATGGAATGACCGTAGTAAACAAAATCAACTTATTCAAGCATAGAAGTCTACATCAAAGTGATGTCCCTATATGCAAAGAACACAGATAGCCTAATTATGGTGCCCTGTCCTGTACGTAGATGTGCTTCTGTGTGGGCCTACGTGTGAGTGTCCCCTCTGTACTTTCCCATGCACTTGCATGCCATTATCAGTGTATCCACTAGTTTCATTAAGCACACTGAACTTTGGAATAACCAGGGGTCGTGTGTATGGTGGGCAAAGTGCGTCTCAAGTCGACACTATATTTCGTGACTGTTTAAAAATGAGTAGGTGTTGAACCAGCCAATCAAAGCGCCTGATTTCAAAGAAAAACTTTTTTTAATTTATTATTTCACGTTAAATGTCTGTCTCACGTCAATTTATGTTATCTTATGCGAGCTTGGTCAAAATGCGAGCGCCAGAATTTTGTTGTCATGTATGTTGTTCCAAATGACGTGTCCTCAAATTATTTGACGTGTAAGATTAGGTTTTCGTCATGTTGGGGGGGGGGGGGGGGGGGGGGGGG
>JAQQZZ010099009.1:0-16666 GCA_030265115.1 Mopalia vespertina | reverse complement strand
GAATACACAATCTAAAGTTGAGCTTCATATCTCGTCACGGCTGATGATTCCGAGAGCCTCGGACTTTCCCGAAGAGCAGATTAAGCCTTCACACTTCCAATGCTAATCCCTAAAGTCCAGCTGTGTCGGAATCGACGTGATGTGGGTCAGTTGTGCCTCCCTCTTATTATAGCTCCATGGTTTAACTTAAGCAATACAAGTCAGACATGTTTTCCCCTCTTCAAAGGTTATTTCACTATCCTGATGGAGTGTCAGCCTTAGACCTTGCTGTACCCCTGGGGCTCAAAATGAATAAACTTATTTATCCCTTTTTCGTAAAGTAGGTAGTGAAAAACTAACTTGAAATTTATAATACAAATATTTAAATTTAAGTCTTTAATAGAGTCATAGATAAGTCATAGGAGAATAATGGGATTATCATAGCAGAGTAGGCTCCCCACTGTGGTCATCTGTTGAGGCGTAGTTCTGATGGTGAATAAAGCAAATTATTTATTCCAATGCAATATCTGACATCTCAGTAGATCTATTGAAATAAGCCGACCCCATGGAGTTGCATCGATTTGATAGCCAACCTTCAATGCCTATTTCAGACACTTTAGGTTTTGGCCGATCCTACATTGAAAGGTGTTTAGGGAATAGAAACTTCAGATTTGTTGCATTACATTTTTTTTTAAGTTTGGCCGAATCTTTTGTGACAGATATATTTTGTTTCTAGATGATTTTCTAATATTGGACAGTTAAAAAAAATCCCTTCTCATTTCAAGGGCTTCTCTACTAAATAAACTTATTAATTTGGTGTTATATCATTAACACTCTGCATTTTATTTTTTCCTGTTGACATTAATTCAATTTGCAAAAAGTTTTAAAGTTACTTTGGAATTATCACGAAATTCCATACGAATCAATAAAAAATATATATAATGTTTAGAACTTTATTGTGTGTTATAATGGTTTAGAAAATTGTTATTCTCAAAATCAACATTCTCATGGTCATTGGCAAAACCAAAGACAAGATCGGACGATCACAAGGAACAAAACAAAGATGTCACAACAGGTTGGTATAGTGTTGGCTCTTAACTCTGAGAGCACTAGGGCAATGGGCAGTTCTCTCTGCAGCTGTTGAATGGATATGGACAGTGGTATTAGTTCTAATGTTAGTTAAAAGTGGATCAATTGTAATTGCACAGTTAATACGCTTCCTTCACCCAGTTCACATACAGTTCAATTAGGTAATTAGGTAATAGCCATGTGGTTTGTCTAATTAAATATTTCATCCTGTGTGGCACGAAAGTTGTTGGAAAACGGCCAAATGCTATCTCAAATCTTCTATGAAATACCCATTTGAGTCAGTACTTTAGTTGCATAATTTATTTGTTTAATTTTTAACTTTGAACAAAATATTAAGCATCGCTTTTTTCATATAACAATTTTAAACTTGTGTGTGGATTTCATTTGAACTGCTTTATCTGTATTTGGCAGCACACTAAATTAAATAACTGCAAAGAGAGACTATCTTCATATACAGCAAGATGTGTTACCTTTGCTTCCTATACAAGTGTAAACTATCAGGCTTTTTGATATCTATGAAAAACGAACTGTGTAGCATACGATTGGCCATTCAAGTCATATTGGTGTATGGATGTAGTGATAGTCAGGACAATACTCATCCAAAGAATGACTTTATCAATGTGCAAGTAATTTAACAATGTTCATCTATAAGGATTTCCAAGGAAATCGGTATCTTATTGATAACCATGTCTGTTCCATCATTCTTTCAAAGCCAGACAGTTATCATGGATGGAAATACAGAATCAAAACATATTTAATGAAAAGGAAACATCTGTTGCCAGATAAATTTAAAGAGATAATTTGTCCAATTTGACACATAAATAAAGCTTAACAGTTCAGCGATTGTGAGAGAAAGAATGAAAAAGGTATTATTACACAGATAAATTTGGACACCATAATTATAATTGTGCAATTGGTGGAAGCAATACACTTTAGTGAAGCCTCTAGTGTGTCTTCATTTTCACAATCACTCAAAACAAATTATTAGAATTCATAATTTTAGTTTTAATTTTTGAATAGCTTCAAGATGCAGGTACTCCATTAAGGGGTATGTTGAAGGCAAAATCCTGACAAGTGAAAACATCGCTGTTATGACTTAAATTCAGATGATAGACAACCACAAGTAGAACAATTACAACACAATAAAATAAGGCATATGTCTATAATTAGCCAGGCGTAATTGCAGTCTGTTCATATGAAGCATGCCAGCCTATTGGGTGAGGGAAATCACTGGAATGACAAAGGGAAACAGACAGGACAACCACACAATACAAAAACACAACATATTGGCTTCTTGTTGTCCCTTATACGGTTCATACACTAGGAACATACACAGTGAAGATGGGATATAAAGAGCAGAGGTGACACTGAACTGTAATAAGATTTAAATTCGCACTCACAATTGAATTCTGTTTTCAAATGAACTAACAGGAATTTGACACCAAGTAGAGTTAGTAAGCAAATTAATCATGTAAAGCATTCTCCCATTCTACACATCTTATCAGGCTGCAGGTCATCCAATAGAGGAGGCAAATGGAACATTTCTAACTTACTGTGATGTTTCAAAGGCTTTGTCGTTAATGGCTTCTATAACAGATTTAAAGGTGATTTTGGAGGTTAGTGTGTGACCATGGTATATGATGGGCTCATCCTCAGGCCCATCCCAGCAATCCACTACAAAATAACAAGGAATACGAAAGCTTGAATAATTGACCACAAAAAAAAATAACCAAAACATGAATGATTAATTGGGTTTGAAGAAAATAATTAAAGACTAGTGTGCCAAAAAATAAACAAATGTTTTTCTTAAAACTTACATTCCACACACCGACAACCTTTCTGTAATGCTTGTAAATATCCTTCTATGCTGGATGGTCCTTTTAATTGGTCTTCTAATAAATACCTGTGAACACACATGATGTATGAATAGTTGGTGCATTTAATGATCTATAAACAGTTACCATTTGAACCAGAATTAATTGTTTAAATATATATATTATGTAGAGAAAATTGACATGCCTCCATTTTGGATTGATCTCATGACCTTTAGATTACAGGCCTAACACTCTACAGAGTGAGCCTTAATGGATGATCACAAGTGACCTCAATTTTCACCTAAGTAAAGGTTGTCAATGTTCTTATACTGATGGACAATTGTGTGTTCAGAGAGAGGTGTGGTAGGTTGGATCAGATTGATCGATCTATAATGAGAAAGGCATTAAGATTCATATAGTTACAACTTCCTGGTTTCATAAATTAAGAGACAATATTTTAGTAAAGATGCTTTCAATCTTTTCAGGTTAATATGATCAGAAAAAAGCTCTAGTCGCTACTTTGAAATGGTGTCGTTATCTATACAATCTTATCTCTGAGCTCCAGATAAGATGTGTATCTGCATATTTTATGCTTTGAAAAAAAATCCTGAAATACACATGTAGTGTTAGATTCGACGAAATAATCAAATTGGCTAAACAATCTGCAGTATGGTTTGACAAGACTGTGGCAAGGCAAGTGGCTCCGGAAAGCTGTGCCATTGTCTGTATATAAAGTGTAACTACAGCTGCTGGAGTAGGTTTACAGTAAGCACGTGGATCTTAAAATAGATCATTAAACCATTGACATGTCTGCATTTTCAAAAAAATGAAAAATAAAGGTCTGTGTGGTCTAGTTGTTTCAAAGTTCAATAGCTTTGATAATGAACACTTCTTCATTATAGTTTAGTTCCCGAGAACAAGTGGAAGACCCAGCCTTTAAAGACACCTCATGAGAAAATGGTAGAATACATTTATAAGTCATGTATATTTGATAGGTGAAAGTTCAAGAGTTGGTTCCATCCAGCAGACAGGAGGAATGCAAGTAGGTTGGCAGCGTAATAAACTGGCAACATTAAGCTGATATGTTTGTGATGTCTTTGTATTACATCCTGTGATTGTCCTATATTTTAGTGTTTCTCTGTTTGTTGCCAGTGAGTTAAGGGTGGTTTCCTGCACCCATTGTGCTGGCATGCCATCATGTGAGTGAAATAACCTTAAGTATGGCGTTAAACCTGAATCAAACAACACACTTTTATCTGCGATTGAGAATGATAATAACAAGAAGTTATTCAGGTAGAGTACTTAAAGCAGTTGTAGCATATTGCAAGGCTCTAGTGCACATATATTTTCCTTGGGCCATAAAACATGAATCAACTGTTTCTCCAGTTATAGCGTTAACAGTGAAAAGGACATATGCACCACAATACCCATTGGCTGATTATTAATTGTACCATAGCCATTCCTGTTATTTAGCAGGGTACAACCCCTCATCTCCATCGTCATACTAGCTTACTGCTTTAATGTCCACTTCATATAAGATTATAGAAAGAATGGTCAACCTTTCAGTAAGCACAGTAATTTTATTTCAGTGCAGACAAGCTTTGAACACAAGCTTAGAGCACAATATCTCTACTTTATTGCTGAGTGGCTTTAGGTGTTATAGTTCAACCACCGACCATATTACAGCCCAGGAATCGGCTATTAAGAATTCCCTAGCAAGTCATTCACTGCTAAACATCAAACAGACATATGACATCGTGTGGCGACACTCAAATGAAAATTTAAGATATAGGGTTTAGGGGGAGATTATTGGGACAGGTGAGGAACTCTTGTACAGATCCATCAAAGTAAGAATAGCCCAAGAATTTCCACAGCCTTTGCTTGATGTAAACAGACCGCCTCTGGGGAGTGTTATTTCACAAACCTCATTTAAGTTTGGAATTAATGACTTATCAGTAATCTTGTCTAATACACTTAAGGGTACTTTATTTACAGTTTATTTGGTAGTTTGGTTCCAATCCATCACAAACTATTAATTTTGTACAAAACAGATAAATCAGCAAGGGCTGAATGACATCATGAAATAGAAAAGGAAAGGATGGTTTAAATTTTCGTAGCTACTACAGAGGCAGTTTCGGATACCTAAAATGACTCCTTGTTAACTTGAGCTTTTCGTTAAAACATTTTGATATGATATTAGATAAATATTTAACCTAGTCAAACATTACAGATTGTGTAAACTTTGTTGAAATGTTAACTTGTTTCCAGTTTAGCATCATGCTCAAGAGCATTACAGTTATATGATGCAGTTACTACTTCTTTAAAACCTAAATACATTTGCTGTTTGACAAAACTGATCATGGATGTGAAGCCTATGATTCTCCTTGTAACACTTTTTTTAAAAATGTTGACCATTCAAAGTGCTGTGTTGCTCATTTGTACAGGAAGTACGAAGTGACTACACCATTGTACGTATCATTATGTTTTGAAATTGATGTCCTTAATATTTCTACTTTGTCTGTTCCCACCATGGGATTGTATTTCCTCACATCTACATTTTATAGGCAGGAATTCCCACTGCCTCTTTGTTATGTGGTACAGATGATATGGACTGAATAAGATCAGGTTACATGTATTTACATATTTTGTCCATTGCCTCTTAAGTTTCCAGACACTTCAGTATGTACACCTACTTTTAAATATCATTATTTCAGTTGTCAGATTCTATTTATGAATTTATTACAAAGTCATCTTCAATTTATTTCCTCTCAATCATTTTAATACATAATTGAAGACCAAAAGAATTGTTTATTTTTCAGGTTCTCTACGTTCCTTATATGTGATTCCTGTCATACATGAAATTTTATACTGTTGTACTGTTTAACATATTTAGGTATTTCTGTATCTTTTGGTTATATAACTGAATGTTGGCTGGACTGGTAATTATTAGGCTGGTTGACTCTGCCAATTAGTGTGGGCTTAAGTTACAGACTGTTTCTTATAGCATTCCTGTGTCAGTACAAGGAATCATGTTAAGTCTGCAATCTATATGTAAAAGAACCATAGCAAAGATGAAAACCGTTTTCTAACTTTTGTTAATTCATTTAAGCACAAAAGATTATTTATCAATGATTCTTAGCTCTGCAAAGAATATTTTGGAGAGGAAACTTCTCTCATCTGTTATTCTTTTGCAGAGGAGGATGCTACACAAGTGTTTAACTAAAACCTATCTACTGTTGATGTTGTAAATCCACAAGACATTCAGTGTAAAATCCCAAGGCTTTCTCATTCATCGTCAAAGGTTTTGGTAAGGCCTGTATGATTCACACCTCAATACAGGGATGTATTTTAAAGGAAACCGATTAAACCTACAATACACCAAAGAAAATATATGGCCGGCTTCATTTTTTTCGGGACAGTTAAACATGTATTCAAACAACCCCAATCCGCCCCCTCCATAACAACCAGTTTACACACATCAGCACACTTTGAATCTAGAACTTGATAGCAGTGCACAGTGATGTGGCGAGCATCTGAATAAGAAAGGCCCAACGACATGTCATATGGGATTAAGTGTAGGCCTGATAAATGATAAACCGATGGCTGAAGATTCTGCAGATTGCTGTTTAATTTAAGAACACTATCCTCTTATAACTGGACTGTCAGAGCAATTTAAACCAGTCACATAGGTTTCAACCACTCACCAATGCTGCAATTTGTTATTTAATTTGCATTCATGTAGAAGGCAGCAGGCAACCACCAAATAAGAACAGCTGTATTCCAGAAAGGACTAACAAGGGTACAATATTTTAAAACTGTTTAAATCAAAAGTGGCATTGTTACATGACACAGATACTTTTTTTAGATAGAAAGCTGCAACGTACCACTCACTATGCGCCACAAAATCATTTAAAGATGTAATTAAGACATACTTAAGCAGAATATTATTTGTGCTTTAGGAATCATCAGGACTAGTAGACATGTTATGAAGAAAACAATACAGAGGCAAATTTGGTACTAATTTGCACCAAGGTGTATTTGGTCACATGGCTAGGACTGCAGTTAATGAAAGGATGTGTTTAGTTAGGCTGAGATGTAGAGTATTAAGTGACAGTATTGAGGTAGGCTAAGGTTTCAATACGGAGATCACCTGGAGACAGCTAAGCTATATATTGATTGCCCTAAACATCTGACCAGAAATCACAGTGGCCATTCGATATACTAATAATTCACCGATTTTACCAGACAGTCCAGCAAACTAATCTCTCACATTTCTCTCCTGCTACCCATTTGACATTCCATATCACTTTTTTAATACAACTGTCAACAAAATCCACTCTCACATGGCTTATTCTATGGGATAAATTTTGAATGTTTTCTATTCAGATAGCATGAAGATTTACAGCTCTACACTATCAAAACCCTACTTTAATCTCCCTGATGCTACAGCCTTCAGCTCCATTCACTATGAAACTTCCTACACATTGAGGAGACAAATGTCCTGGACAAATTACCAAACACCGGATGGATATGAGGTTTCCTCAATACATTCTATTTACATCTTCTTAAAACTGCCATCATGGAGATATCCACAAATGGATGAAATAACCAATCCAATTTACAGCAGCAATCGTCTCTGAGCTATTAGCTCTACCAAATATACTTAATCTGAACAAGAATTCTCTGATAAGACAAAAATCTACATACTTTATGACGGATCTATTAAATCTGAGTGATGAAGCATAAGAATAATCACACATATCATACATGGTATAAAGCAATAATGGTCCTCAAAGGATATGGATATATATAGCCTCAGAGCCTGGGGAAGTAATCCAGCTGTGAGAGGTCAGTAATATACAAATTTCCCAGCAATACCCCTACCCACCTATCTGACCATCTATAATAAACCGCTCCTTATTTATAGCAAGATTCATTAATACACCAGTGCGATGTTTTCTCAATATGGTATGATTTCCTGCTGTCCTGATCAAACCTTAATATTTTTAATGTTTATGCCAGAATTATAATTTGAAATCAAGAATAATCTTCCCTTACAAACCAATCTTTAACTTTAAATAGAGCCTGACCTTCTTTAAGCCATGAAAGGAAAGAATCTTCATTCATTCTCACCTGAAACTATTACCTACAGTATGAACTACACAACTTGCCACAGGATCAGTAACATGGTGGGGTTTAGCACAAGTTGATCCAATTATTAACATATTATTAATACATTTACAAATTTATGACATTAAATAAAATCTACATGAAAAGTTGGTGACAGATGGGTGCCGTGTGCAAAATACAGTTACTTTGCCACCAAAGATGTACTATAGCAATTAAAGTACAATAGATTTTTGCACAACAATTCTGATATTTTCCCTCTGGAGCTGTTGACTATAGTATATCGTATTAGTGAACTGATGCTGTCATATAGTAATTTTGCCATAAAGAAATGACATATTAACATATTCGCCCTTGATTTAATTGTGATGTCAAGTGGACATAAAACATGTTGAAAGAAGGTAGAATAAACCATTCAAAGACACCAAGTAAACAGTCCACCAATATATTAAATAACTACTGTAACAGTTATCTATCCAATCCCCAACTACCAACCAACAACATTCAACAATTAAAATATTGCTAAGGAGGACTATCATTTGGGGCAACCCACTAATCATAGTTCACCATCAAATTTATAGAAGTACATCTTCTTTATCAGTTTCCAATGGCACAGAGCCACCTGCTCTATGGGGAATATATGCTGGAATAGGAAGAATTATTCAAACTATCTATAATGAACTAAGGATAGTCTTTTGTTTGTTTGTTTCATTAGGGTTTAATGTCGTACTCAAGGGTTTTTCACTTATAAGACAATGGATTGTTCTCTTCACACTGTTCCTTGCTTAAATACAGTGAACAACCAGGTGGAAACCAGGTAAAAACCAGCCCAGCGATTGCCGGAGCCACATTGTGTGACTCACTCATTTACCTGATGGTCGACAGGCAGACTCGAACCTGTGGACAGTACATAGAAGTATGATTAGTCAACAGACACGCTAGCCAGTAAACCACAGCTGTGGGCCAATAGTCTTACGAGTTATCCATAAATATCAACTATAGTGATATATATAGATAGCCCATCAGGCTACCAATAGATCATCATTGGAACATTGACTAGTCAGATGGTTTGATATTTTGTTACACCGCTTCTTGCTATTATTTAATTATACCCACCATTGGATGGGTCACAATTCTGACATAAATAATGACACGAAAGTCTGTTTGTGCTACCATTATGTTTCACTGTGTGATGAACAGTACGTCTTGGAAAGATAAAATATTGACCTTCCCTTTGGATAAAAACTTTTATGTGTTACAATATTCAATTATCATTCCAGATATAATTTTCTGAGGGGACAATAATAAATATTCGGTCTTTTGATAAACTTTCTCTGGCAAGTATCATAAGCGCATGAGTGAGCATCAATATTAAACAGAGACAAAGGCTTCTATAGGTATAACGACTGATCACCTTCGTCAATCTGACTCTCATACAATATCAGGTTGGAGAAACTTATAACACTGAATAAACAGACATGTGTACAAAACAATCAACAAACTGGACAATTATTATCTCTACCCTTTGTTAAAAATGTTGAGGGATGGTACTGTAACAATATCAAGTATCCCTAAAATAGTAAACAAAACTTTACATTTACTCGTTGATCTATGCTTTACACCATTATCAAGGGTATTTCACTTATATGTCACTACTCCAGCAGTAGCGGACACTGGCACAACAATAACAACTGAAGTCTGGAACAGACTGTACTGAGAGTGTATGATTGAACACAGTAAATCTGATACACACAAACTTATGGAAGTAAAAAATAAGCTTCAACACAGAGTGAAAAAGACGTTTGTTTGATTGGGGTTTAACGCTGTAATTGAATAACTAATGGGTGAAGGAAACCACCCTCGACACACTGGCAACAAACAAAGACAAGACGGGATACTAATACAGGACACTCACAGGACAATACAAATAGCGTACTCACGTATTATGGGAGCTTGAGATAAAGTAGTGAGATAGTGGGTGTGTCATTTCTTGACAAACTGTTTGATGTTCAGGATCAAAAATATCACATTCTTCTGACAAAAGGTAAGCAGTGAACCCTACGAATAAAACAAACAAATACATAAGCTATTTAATAATACTGGGAATAGTGCAATAAGCCTTTGAATGAATCAAACAAATTAACAGTTTTAATAGAAATGAGAAAGACATTTTGAGGAAAACATACATACAAAAAGACAGTGAGAATGCATATTTGCTTTTTTTACTTCATAAAATTTATTATTTGACTGCCATGTATGCCTGAGCTACGCTTATTTCCAACGTATTTCAAACATTTATGTCTGAAATACATTTTAACAGTTTTTATTGTTAATAGACATGTAAATGTATGTCACTCTTTTGATTTGTTTGTTTCATTGAGGTTTTACATCATACTCAAGGGTATTTCACTTATATGATGACGTGCCAGCCCAATGGATGAAGGAAACCACCCTCCAAACACAGGACGCAATGCAGACACCACAAACAGATCGGCTTCCTGTTCCCCTTTAGCTCTGAGAGCACCAGGGCATTATGAAGCTCCCTCCAACCACCCGAATTCACTCTTTTCAGAGGACACTTTAACGATGTAATGTGGTCTTAAATTATATACAGGTATGTACAGCGACAAGTTGCACTCACAGCAAAGGAATGACAATTAATTATTATTTCACCTTTACAAGTTTATTACCCCAAATCCTGCCACCATCAATGTATATGTATCACAATGATAAAGCTTCAATCTGCAGATGTGTAAATGTAAATCAGCTAGGTGATCATATGTTTAATTGTTTTTCCCATACATTTATTCACCGTCCAATAATCATAAGATGGCACTTTCACAGCTTACCAATTACACGTGATAATTGTCAATTCAACACTGTACATGCAAATGATATTAAGTGACAAGCATTTGAGTATCATACAGACAAACATCAAACCATTTAGGTAGTCCATTTAACTAACTAGGAAATCATTCCTGACTCTTTAATGAAAACATAAAACAGACATTCAACAATACAAATTAAAAAACAAATAACTCTAACTTTTAAAAAAAAAAGTTGCATATTTTTATTTTTTTATTGTGTGTAAAAATAATAGAGGCAAAATGGAAAACTGTAAAAAGACAATTCAAAGTCAAAGAATTTGAATCAGTTTAACTTGCTTATCTATATTCCAGGTAGATATAATATTGACATTTGCTCATTTCAATCCTGTTTTTCTGATTAACATACACACATCCTTAAATATGCAACAATAATTCTTGTCACAAACAGCTGTTTAATAGAGATTCTGTTGTATTTACCATCAATGCCAAGCTGCCCTTGTCTTCTCCCATCCTTTGATGGCTCAAATTTCTCTATGATTTCTAAACATCTGTCTTTAGTAACACGTTGCATCTGAATAAACATAACAAGATAATATCATCACTTTAAAAGAAGTTTATTTGCATGTGGTTACCATTTAACCCAGCTCTATAGAGTATGATATAAAATCAGAGAAAACACCTTCAATGCTGAAAATATCATGTTAGTTCAGCTGTACTTTTAACACATTTTTATTGAATTAATACCTTGGAAGACATTAAAAACTGGCTATAAACATAAATAATAGGTGAGTAAGTGGTCAATGTGTCCAATTAGAATCAGCCAGTTCTAACTTACTCTACACTATATATGATATCAGTGTAACTGGGGGTAGTTGAACAAGCAAACAGGTTTTGACAGATTGGTGTAATCTGATCTGTGTTTATGAATGCCAGAGTCCAGAGATGTGGAAATTGCTTACAGAAATCTCTAATCACAAACTCCCAGACTCTAACATCTCAGACTACCTCATTTAGATCTGTGAATATACAACCAATCACTGAGTGGAGGAGAGTCTGATGAGATCACAGTGTCAGGTGAGATCAGGGTGTGGACCACGTAGACAGTCAGGTCAGATGAAGGAGACCACGGTGTCAGGGAAGATCAGTAAACAAAACTGTGTCTGGTGAGATCCGAATAAAAGAGATCCCACTGTAAGGTGAGATCCCTGGAGAACACAGTGGTAGAGGATATCAGAATAAAACAAGACCACACTGTAAGGATAGATCCGTTTAGAACACAGAAATTAAAGAGATCATATTGTAAGGTAAGATCAGTGAAGAACATAGTGTGAGGTGAAAACAGAAAGGAAAATAACAGCATCATGGGAAATCAGAGGAAATAAAGGCATGGGAAATCAGAGTGAACAAACAGGATGATCAGAGCAGATGAGATCAGAGTTCATACCACTGTATCTGGCGAAATCAAAAAAAGGAAGATAAAAGAGTCATATAAGATCAGCATATAATAGATCACTGTATAAAAGAAGTCAGTTGGGTGTGGTCAGAGTAAAGAAAGACCGCATTGCCAATTGAGATCAGAGAAGAGTCGACAACGGTGTCCAGTGAAATCAGCGAGCGCAGAATACAGTTTCACTTGAGATCAGAGAGAGAAGACCACAAGAACAAGTCCAGAAGGGAGGGATCACTATGTTTAACTAGGTGAGAATGTAGTGCCAGGTGAGTAAAGACCAAAGTGTTAAAAAGGGGGGGGGGGGGGGAGGGGGGAGATGGAAAAGACCACAGTACAGGGGACCAAGTGAAAATGTTGTGCCAGGGGAGAAAAGATCAAAGTGTTAGATGTTAGATGGGTATAGCCAGGTGAGATCAGAGCGGAGAAGACCATATAGTCAGTTGAGATCAGAGTGGAGAAGACCACACTGTCAGGTGAGATCAGAGTGGAGAAGACAAACTGTCAGGTGAAATCAGAGTGGAGAAGACAAACTGTCAGGTGAGATCAGAGTGGAGAAGACAAACTGTCAGGTGAGATCAGAGTGGAGTAGAAAAAGTGTCTGAGGAGACTAGAGTGGTTAGACAAGTTTAGAAATAAATATGTTTTATTCTAAAAAACTCTCAAGTTTAATTATCTGCATAAACATGTTTACTTTAATTATTCATTTTTCAAAACAAAAAGAAACGTACCCCTTGTTCTGCTTCTAAAAATAATAACAAATCATCAGTTGTCATGTTATCTGCATTGCTTGCGTACCTGAAGATAAAGAAATCATGTGAATGTTTAGCAATAGCTGTTATTTAATTAGGTATAGACCTACATTTAAATCATTTTGCACATATATATTTTGCATATAATATGAATTTCTAAAAGTCTAACATTAAAAAGCTCTCTCTTTGAATGAGACTATTTCCTGTTTATTTGTCCTTACTAGTAGAATTTCTAATGACTGCTCTGAAACAATGCAGTAGGAACATGTCCAGAAACACAGAAACGAAGGGTTATCTTTTACATTTTCCCTTTAGTTCATTTCACGTTACAGCAATATGTATTTCTCACCTGACTAGTAAAAAATAAATTTCTGGTCGAGTTGAAATCTCTTTAAATAAAGAGATAAACTCATCACTGTTTAATCTACCCCTTTGAACATCACTTCTCTGTAGCTGTAATTCCTGTAGGTGAAAAACGAGAAAGTACTTTGAACATTTACACATTCATCAGCTATGAAAGCCATCTACATCTTCATTATACAGTAAACAGGGACTTAGAAACTATTTATGCAGGCATTGTGATTATATTGTCAAGGGATTTCAAAAAAGAATAATTATGGTAAATTTATTACATTTTTGCAACATACTTATTGTACCATATTGTACCGAAGATAATATTTAGGTGATTAAGTTTAGTCTGTTTGTTTGGGATTGTACTCCAAGAGTATGTATCTTACTTCCACGTCTTACTCTGCCCTACTTAATATGGTGGAAAACCAGGAGAAAACCTTGTAAACACTTGTCAGAGTGGTCTTTTGTGACCCCCTC
This sequence comes from Mopalia vespertina, assembly GCA_030265115.1. NCBI lineage: Eukaryota > Metazoa > Mollusca > Polyplacophora > Chitonida > Mopaliidae > Mopalia > Mopalia vespertina. The sequence continues at coordinate 2,802 of JAQQZZ010099009.1, read as the reverse complement.
GCATACTTGAGGTCCACTGGGGGGAATGGAACCAGTAAACAATACAACAAAGGTGGATCGATCTGTAGTCTAAAGCTAACTGGTAAACCACGGCTGCAGGCCCGATTACGCCTGTGATTTGGGCTATAGGCAGGCCTGAGGGATAGCTTTACTCTAACCTTCATAGAGCATAGGTTTATATGCCGACTAGAATGGTGAAGAGGGTCTAAAGCACACCTCTGTTTCACTCACCTTTAATTTTTGTTGTATTCTGGTTGGTGTGACATTACTGTTAAGTTTTTTCATGAGACCAATCACTTCAAACTCATCCAAAACTCCACAGTTGTCAATATCTGCTGATTCAAACATCTCTAATAACCAGCTGATCACAAAGTCAAGGAGCTCCAACAAGACATTGTGCACATGATAAGTTACTGACCAAATGTTGTATGGTCAAAGACGAAGTTGCCCATTATACATTATTTGCAATATTACATTTTTAAACATCAATGTTATTATTTGCAGCTGAGTATAGCAAATTTCTCCTTTGAAGAAAACAACATTTCAATAATATATTGTTTACGCCTCATACAGGGTTGTATTTAATGAATAAAAACAAGAACTCGTGAGCTACTCTACACAAACATTAACTTATATGAGCTTTCGGCTCTCATGTCGGGGCCTTTCTTAAGAGAATACATATACAATCAGACAATTAAATAAACTTATCGAATACCTTCATTGTGAATCGTCAAACAGGAATGGAAATGTTACCTGTTAGTGTTATACATGTAAGTTATTTATTTTTTTGCCATTTACCGGTACTTAAGAAAACCAAAACAAACGGAACAATGCAATGGCAATAATACACACTACAAAATGCTGGGGAACTCATTTTGTGCACAAAATTTTTAGCAGGCCCAATACTTGCTCCCCCTCCCCCAGATATATGCGGCTCTCACGGCCACTCTTAGAACCTCTGAGCATTATATTAACTGGCAATGATTGTAGCATTACACTAAACGGATTAACCTAAGCCAGATCTAAGCAGAAAAAGTACAATTAATTCCACAATTTTACAGGAGCAAAACCCTGCTAATTGCACAGGTCTCGTGTTAGAGTCTGAACCTTACTCACAGCAAGGTGCCTAATGATCAGTGAATAGAGGTCTAGTTAAAGCTATTACCAGAATGATCCGGATTGGAAAGTAAGTGTAGTAGAAGGCTTTGTGGTCAATAAGTGTGCACTTATTACCTTCGTTTACTACAGCCTCTACATGCTGAATGAACAGAACCAATATCATTAAACACTACTAAATCCCAAATGACAGTAATAACACTTCAAACGATATGCTTTATCTGGCTATGTCAATCTGTTACATTACATTTTGTCTCCATTATCAACCCTGTACTAGATTTGTTTCTCTATCTAAACAGCAGAGCTCGAAAAAATGTGGAACTTGGGAGCTACGTTCAGGATCACTTTTCTGTTGGCAATCAATTCCAACAAAGGCAAAAAATAAAACTGACAACAACAAACACATCTGTGCTCAGCTGTTACATTGCCAAGTATATCATTTTATTACACCATGCTTTCACTAGAGCATGTTTTGCCTTCCCTTGGTCCAGCTGATCTCAAAGCCAGACAGTCAGTCTATGAGCGCCATGGTGGGAAAAAAATAGGGAATATGGGAATCTTGTTGCCGAGAAAATTTAAAAAAAATAAAAAATAAAAAAATGGCGAGTCAATGGTCATGTTATTCAAGTGATTCACGAATAAGCCTGGAGAAATGAATAATATTCTTTTCAGTGTATTTTAAAAGCATGTTGTATTGCAGAGTTCACTAATCATGCTACCTAAATACAACACCATGTATTTATGACACAAATAGTTGGAAAACAAAGATTGCACCTGCAAAAAGTATAACCGGTTAAATTCAAAATGGTGCCAGTACACGATAATAGCCATGTGCTTGAACAAGGCCTTTATTTTTGTCAGTAAAATAGTGCAAAGCATTACTAAAGAACAGATTTATGACTGTTACTAAGTACAAATATAATTATAAATGTGGAAACCTTGCATACTAAACAGTTTTAAAGTTTAATAGTAAGCTAGTCATTGGACTAAATCACAATTGAAAAGCAGGATTCATGCATGATAGGTTGAGCAAGCATTGCCGGGTATAAAAGTGCTGCCCATCAAGCGGGATGACATCTGCAAATCAACTATCAACCTACTCGAAGAAGTCTGTGGATTTCAAGAAATAAAGTTTTAGGCGTCAATACAGCAATAACCTCAGCAGACCTCAGAGAGAACAGCTTTGATTTCATTGGCTGGTCGAGTTTTTTCTATTATTCTACCATTAACGCCTCAGAGAATACCTTTACTTGTTTTCCATTGATTCAAAATAACCTAGCGCGGACCTGAGAGAAACTGTGTTTTCTTCATTTGATTGGCTCAAACTTGTTTAATTGTAAATCTTCACTGTGTATTTAAAGGCGCACCTACAACAAAAATGAACTACGTTGGAGCTGCAGACATTTGACTCATTCAAGTATGCTCTTTAAACTGTTTAGCTGAACACCTGGGGTTTGACCAGTTTTGTTTGTTTATTTGACTGTGGTTTAACATTGTATTCAAGGGTATTTCACCTGTATGACGACGGATTGTCCACTTCACACTGTTCCTTGCCTTATTACGGTTATGTGTGACTCACTCATATACCTGATGGTCGACAGGCGGACTCGATCCCGTGAACGGTAAATTGGAGTAGGATTAGGAAGCGCACACACTACCACTAAGCTACGGGCTATTTCACTTATA
>JAQQZZ010098998.1:0-16667 GCA_030265115.1 Mopalia vespertina | reverse complement strand
AGTACGTGCTCAAAACATTTTATAACCACCGAATAGGAGCACAACTCAGGGGAGCACGATCTCAAGAGTTTGAGCACGGACTCGGACTTGAGCATACTCAAGTTTTTAAAACGTCGGCCCCTAATCTGTCTTCTTTCTGTCTGGCGTCGATACTCCTCGCGCTTCGTGGCTGCACTCATCTCTTTCTGAGCATTTTTGTTCTGGGCCAAGCGGACAATTCGTGCTGAAGGCCCCTTTCATAATCGGATGGCACAAAATGTTTTCCGCTCACTCTCAAGTTCCTTAACCTGTCACAAGATGCATTTACTTGCAAATCTTTACCAGCCGCTGCCTACGAAAAAACAGAACCTCTCGGGAGACGGTGAAACGGAATTCCTAATGCAATAGCTAATTCACAATTCTCACATCCAGGCACTACGCAGGTAGGCATATTTCATGTCAGATATTCAGACGTTTAACACTGCAAAAGCATACGAGATGTAATGGGTCTCTGACACCACGTACGTAACTTCCGGTCTATAACATTTTAATTACGGGCTTATATTTCAATGAGTTTCTTAATCTGAAGGCTGTTATGTTACTTAAACGGTATTACAAAACGACCAAAAGCCACTGTAAAGTCGCGTGCCTTCTCCTTAAGTCATCCGTATACAATGTTCAGATCAATCGCTGCACAGCAGGCCTATGCATTTAAAATGTCCCATTCCATTGGCCATTCTAGGGCTGTTTGGATCGGATTATGTACCAAATCAAGAAACTTCAGTGTGTGTGTGTGGTTTTTTTTGTTGTTGTAATGCAGTCCATGCAAAGCATTTGAATTTCTTAACGAAAACCAGAAAAACTAGATCGGTGCTAGCCGATGCGAAGAGTACAAATAGAATATTTAAAGGATCTCGTTTCCCCCAGTGAGTGAGATTAACCGCAATATTTAACATGTATGAGATATCGAGTTGTGCGAGCCTTTTATATAATTTTTTACACTCCTTACTTCTGAAAGAAAAAAAAAACATGCAAACAGAATTGGCGGACATTAAAATACACAACCGTACAAGACTGCAAAATGAAGCCAATAACTTCTTATTTTATGTCCGATGATTATCTCTTTATAAGGTTCAAAGCAAGTTTGGTTTAGACACATGAACAATATTCACTGTATTAGTATGGTTACCGTTATCTGTTATTACAGCACATTCGTGACAGACAAAAACACTTTTTCGGTAAGCGATTTTCGCAACAGTCGTAGCCCTACTGTATCTTGTTGGTGCTAAACGGTGTCTACAGCCACTATTATTTTATACATGTTTATCAGGAAAAAAGAAGAGCTTTGTGAAATACTCACTCAGTTTCCCGCCGAAAGTAGTATTTTGTCTCACAAACAGATTTTTACAAGAACATACTAGAGAGGGGCCACTTTCACAAAATAACATAGGACAAAAAAAGAACGTACAATGATTTTACGCCTGTAGTCCAACATTACATCATTTTATCGTACGATAGTTTTTTGTAGTACGTTATTTTGTGTACGTGTCCACATAAGTTTCTCTCTCGATTCTCCTCGAACAGATTTTAACAAACGGTAAGAATGAGGAAGATAAGACAACGCCAAAGTCTACTGGATGGAATTTCTGCTGCTGGATCTCAGGATATGCTACTTCCACTACATTGATGTACGGAGACCATAGCATTACAATTGAAGTAAACAAACGAATTGCATATCTATGTTGTGCATATATAAAATAATCTAATCGCTGCACTAGCTGAATCGACAAACTAATGTTCAATTTGTGTTTTCGTCTAAGTATAATAGTTTGTACACTTGTCCACATGTTTTAGTCCTTGTGTAAAATCAAACTATCTTTTGTTTGTTTATTTTGTTTATTTAGGGCCAAACTTATATTAAATGATATGTACGCCAGGCTCCCAGCTAACTAATCTATTGCACATATCGTATATTACTGCACTGCATGATATTGTGTTTCTTTTAATTGCTACTATGCACCAAAGTTTACGTACTGTGTAACGCTATTTAAAGGCAATTTGTGAGAGGGCGAAAAAATTTAGCTATGATATGTCTGTCCAGACCTTCTTACGTCTTTCCTACTCGGTGAGCGTTTTCAACATTGAGGTAGTTTTTTTTCTCAATCATATTTTTTATTAAAGAGACACAGTTCTCCCGATTGACTCTGGCATTCCACCGAACCTCAAACTGTATTCGCGTCTTTGACGTTCCTGATCAACTTATCTATTTTTTAATGTTTAATTTCTTCCGTGATAAAGTAAATATTTTTACGGAGGCCTTACATTTGAGCTTTTTTGCAGTACAGTTTGCTTTAATGCGACATATTTCCTCGTCGGTCGCATTCGTGTGAGTGAGTTGTACACTTACTAACCGCTCCACGAACTCCTGTTGTTGGGTGAGGTGTAAATGACACAGATACTTCTTAAAAAAATCCTCAAACCTTTGGAATTGGTCAGTGGTTGGAGGTGTAGTTTCAGAATGGGGACGGTCTCCTTCATCATTCTCGTTTGCATTGTCCGGCTGAGCCACACTAAGTCTTGTTCCGAATGCATTTCGGCTTCTAGGTAATCGCAAATTTGCCTGTTTCTTGTTTTTGCAAACGCTCCCTGGCGTTTTGGGGGCACTGTAGTTAAAATACAAGGCTAAAATTTAAATCGCTGGTACATTCACCTAGTAGTCACTGGGCTTTAGTTTGCAGGCGCACTAATCAACGACAAAGAAACTAGATATGACACAATCAAGAGACCAGACGGAAGCACTGAAAATCCATAAAGCTAAGTGGAGCTTTCTGACTGTTCTTTCAAATGAGTTCGTTCGTTCTATTCAACACAACAATTTCTTTTCTTTAGAAAACAATAAATGTCTCATAAATTACATCGATACCGTGTAATCTGTAACTCAAAAAGAAGCATTTAAAATAAAAAGTATACCTTAAGTTTTTTTTATAATATAGGCATTAAATCATGAACGTGTGCAGTAATGTGACACCAAGTAACCGTGTTAAGTTATATTGTATTTGAACAGGTTCAACTTTCTCACACTTATTGTTATTTATGATGGCATCATGTCACATATCTGCTCAATCCACCACTATAAAAGACAAAATCACCGACTGACTGACACACTGGTATCTTACAACTCCGGATCCAAGATGATTCTTGCTGTTATCTGCCTACTTGTCGCCGTGGCCTCTGGTTTGTACTTTACTGCGTATTTTTGTCTTAATTTTTAATACTATGCAGATTATTGTATTTCAACGTGTTGTGTAATCGAAGATTCAAATGAATATATAAACGAAATTAATACAGCATTTGTTTCATTCTAGATTTGCAAATTAATTTGGTTTAAACATGTCTTTATGTGTCTAAGAAACAGAAGTAAGCAGAATGCTGATAATATTGCTCAATTTGCATATATGCTAGTTACATAATAGAAATAGATAAAGAGAAAAAGACATAATAATAATAATAATAAATGAATAAATAAATAAAAATAAAAACAGAACAATTCTAAATGGAGGTATTATTGAACAATGTTTGCTGGGTTGGCTGGTCTGTAGGTTGGTCATAGGAGTGATTTAAATTAAATGAAATGCAAATTATTTTTGAATTTCTATTCGATCTTTTCAAGGGTTTCCTAACGGGGATTTCCAAGATCCTCTTAGTAGCTTCCAGGATCCCATTCTAAACATTGTTGGAGGACAAGCCGCCACTGCGGGACAGTTCCCTTGGCAACTCCATCTGAAAAGAAATGGCGCTTTCACATGTGGAGCTGTTCTTATTTCTGCTAACCGTGCGCTGACTGCTGCTCACTGTCTCAGCTCGGTAACAAAACCCACTTACCCCAAAAAATCTAATTTTAAAGTATAGTTTAGTTTCATGCTAACTTTTTTTATAAGAATTCATTCTTGATTTACAATTGGCTGTAGTCACCCATAAATTGAAAAGAAAAGTGCCAAAGCAAAAATGTTCTATCGCATGCATTATTTTAATACATAACATGTAACTGATGTTAACATGCAAAAATTATGGATTTTAGATTAAAGTCTGCTCGTGTTTAATCTTTTTTTTTACTGTAGGGTACCTACACGGCCACTGCCGGAGAGCACAACACACAAAGTTCCAGTGGTAACGAGGTCACACTCACCGTTTCTTCATACACTAATGTAAGATTTCATTAACGCTTTATGCTATCAAGGAAAATCTGAGAAATATATTTAAAAAAATGTGACTCGATTCTTAAAATTAACTAAGTCCAGTAAAAAAGTATTTTTAATGTTGTGAATTCCTTTCCTATCCTTGAAATACAGCTTTAGGATATCTCACTAGACACATGAATGGCTACGTCAATGGCAAAGCCTAGAATAAGTTTATTTTAAATGTGTTTTTATTGAACTTACTAGCATCCAAGCTACAGCGCTGGATCCGGCTACCCTAATGATATCGCTGTGTTGAGATTCAGTGGCAATTTCCCATCAAACAGTTACATACGCACAATCACTATGGCGTCCAGTTCGAGCAGTGACTTCACCGGAACTACTTGCACCATTTCAGGTTGGGGAAGAACCAGTGGTAAGTACAAAATTCCATTTATGCGGTTGACATACACACCATAATATCAAATAGACGAAATATTTGAACAAAAGAACCCAAGCTTATTATGTGACTCTCTGTGAGTATTGTCGACATGTGGAGTCTGGGGTCGAATAGATTCTGTATGCGAGGGGCCGCTCATTGCTACAACTCTTTCTGTCGATATAAAACTCCCAACAACTTGAGAAAATGTTGATATCACAATTGGTTGATGGCCTGGTTAGGGTATTTCTTTTATATGACGCCGACGTTTTTTCGACGGTAAAATAAATAAAACAATAAAAAGTAAAAAATATATAATTGCAACATTATCAAAAGTTTTTGTTCAGTTGACAGCAGGTCGGTCAGCCCGTTAGGCTGTCGTTAGATGTTGGAGAGGTTAAAATAACAACAGTTAACTTGTCTCAAATACACAGGATTTCAATGTAATTCGATTGAAATATTATAAACCTGCGTCTAAACACTTACTTACCCGGTTATTATATGAAGTTGTTGTACGTTCCAGGCGGCGGCAGCATTCCCAGTACTCTTCGTTACGCCACTATGCCGGCCATTTCCAACTCGGAGTGTTCAAGCAGATGGTCAGGGATTTCTGGAGCTACCATTAACAACGGACACATCTGTGTTTACCAGTCCGGCAAATCTGCCTGCAGTGTAAGTACCCTTCGCTTTACTGCTGATAAAAACAACCTCCACTGGTGGGACGTTTCTACAGAAGCCATTAAATGTGAATATTGGGAAAGAAACGAAAACACATGCACTTTTGGTTTCAACAGATTTTAAATTAGATTTCAGAATGTTGAACGGCAAGGTCAACCATGTTTCGAAAACTATATCAATGCTGCTTCTTGTCACACCATGGAATAATAATAAGACGTTTTAACGTCAAATTCTCTGAAGTCTTGAGAACGGAATGTTTTATCAATGTTGGTGCAGTGGGTATTATAACTGTTTTTTTCTCCCATTTCAGGGTGACAGCGGCGGCCCAATGGTGTGCAGTAATATCCTGGCAGGAATCACCTCCTGGGGAATTTCCTCCTGTAGTGGTGGATACCCCAGTGTCTACACTCGAGTCAGTTTCTTTAGGAACTGGGTCGATAGCAACTCTTAATTGCAAAACGAAAAGTGAAATAAATCAATTGTGACCAGGAATATTCTGTTATTGTTATCATTATTATTATTTAGAAAATATCTTTAATTTATTATTTATCATCTATCACTGGTCATAGAGATCTTAGTGATTCAAGAGTGGGACAGTAGTTACCAATTAACTGGAGAAACATTGCAACCCAGAAAGGGCAATTGTATTATCAGAAATCGTACGATCTGAAGTCATTATTCAGCTGATGATCACCTCAGATTGAGGACTGTTACTATTATGTGATAGAACAAACAAGCGAAAGCGTCAGTAACTAATCACCAGGCTAGACCTGTACGGCAGTTTCGAAATATATTCCGAAAAATATTATATTCACTGGGAGTATCCACAAAAAAGAAGATAAGTTCATATTCTTTGACATGTTCATGTAATTATGTATGGCAACGCAGTTTGGATTATATATATTTATTCAGCCAAACGGGTTGAAATATATTACCAAATAGACAACTATTAAATAATCATTCTTAACGGAAGAGAAACCAGATTGCAAGATGAAACTAACTAATACAACTTCAGCAGGAAGGTGTACGGAGGGTTTTAGCGGTCTCATAGCGTAGTGGTGTAACACAAATATCAACATTTTATAGAAAGTCGTCCGTAGTGCAGTGCCGTCTGGAGTACAACCGTTGTTCGTCCAGACCTCACAGTAATGAATCAAGCCCATTCATGGATGCAATGGCGGAAAATAAATCTTAAGAGAAAAAGAAAACGTTTATCCACAAATGGGTTGTATTGTTTAGGTTATTATGTTAATCTGGTTCGGGCAGATATTTATTTTTAAAAACCATGAGAAAAAAAACCCCAATGTTCCACTGGGATCCACGGGACCTTTGGTTGCAGGGTTAGCGCTCAATCAACTAAGCAGCAGATGCTCACGGCACAAAGACCATAGTATCTACCCATGTAAAGGTTATAAATATTTCTCTTTGGGAAGCACTGATACAAAAGTAACAGTTATATAGCATCCGACGCTGTTGCACGTTTTAAAAGGCAATGTTAACTCCGTAAATAATAAATATACATACAGACTTTGGCCTCAAAGTCCCTGCTTATATTTAAATACGACATAAATCTTTGTAACACTATACTAATCGGACACGGTTTAAATGAGGAATACATTTTCTTAGTATTTATCACACTGACTTAAGGTTGTCGATTAATTAAAACCGATGAATCATTTCATGTTCTCCCAGACACAAGTTTCTTGATAAATCTCGATCTCGAGTTGTTATTCGATCAATTGTACACCAGAGAAGGTGTAGACATTTTAGATACAAGTTTTTTATGTTCTTGTACGAGGCAATGGTAAATGTTTGCCTAATGGGGATAGGAGTTGTCGTCACCTAATAGAACTCGTATGACTGTGGGCTGTAATCCGAATTGGATATTTAGTTTAACCAACATGTTCTTTCAGATACTTCTTATAAATTATGAGGTATACAACATTTTCTTAATCGTAACTCACTCTGTTTATTAAATAATAAACTTTTTAAGTTTGTTTTTCAATAAAGGAGTTCTTATCTGATAAGCAAAATGTCTAGCTTGCATCTAGCCCTTCACACCATTGCTCGCTACCAATATCTGACGGACCAAATGGAAGCCTGTTGTACCATGACATGGCAACTACGAGATCTGAGATATAAGACTAGATATAAATTCAAATATATATTTATAAAATCAAACACATATATATACACACTTATTTATGCAATTCAGATTACAGCCCACAATCATTAGAGTTCCAATATGCTATGAAGTGAATTTCAGAATAGTTTTCATTTTCTGAAAGTTTACTTTTTGTAAGTGAAAAAGTTATATTACATTCATTCAAATCTGTAAGTCACGTGGTGTGACATGAGGTTGGACACGACCGCATATCGCTGGATAGCTGTACAGTTGTCAATCAAATATCATAGCCAATGGTATGTTTCTAGAGTCCCTAATGGCCTTGCCATATCGAAATTAGTCCGTTAAAAAGACGTTTAAGGAAAATTTAAAAGAGAGAACGAGAAAAATAGATTAGAGGAAAAGAGAAGAGCTATGGAAATAGTTAGGGGTTTCAGACCATATTTCTGAATTGGTGTTATATTGAAATGGGCACACATCGATTTATATAACTAGAGAGAGGAGAGAGAAAGCTATGGAGATACTAAGGGGTTTTTGGAAAAGGTTTCTAAATTGGGGATAGACTCGACAGTCATCTAGATCTAGAACTAGAGAGAGAGAGCTATGGAGTTAGTTAGGGTTTTTCTGAAAAGGTATCAAAATTGGGAATATACTGAACTAGACAGACATCGAGAACTGAGCTAAGTACAAATTTAATTCTTTATTTTAAACTTGAACTATTAAACGACTCAACACAACCAGGATATAGGTTATATTTGCGCTCATTAATAAATGCTACGTTTGTCCAAAGGCATGAACGATTGCTTCCCATTTAGGCTAAATTAATAATAATAATTTTAATTCGATATTAATTTTGTCTTTGTGTTTTTATATTTCAGTCGTCAACTTGTTGGGTGTTATATATGATCTTAAGTGTATGCAGATGTGAAATTCTTTAAAATACTCTTCCACTGTATGTTACATCTCGAAAGGATTTCAATAGTTTGCACATACGTATTTGAGGCCTCTATTTGTATAATAACATATTTGGATAAAGACAGTTTCATTACATATGATAGCACAGAGCGTGGTTCATTGCATATGACAGCGCAGAGAGAGTGTGTATTTTTTTACACAGACATCGTTCACAGCAGACATTCACATTTGCGTTTTGTCATTATAAAACTACATATAACACTATGTAACATCAGATTCACATCAATACTAAAGTAGTCTTTCTTTATTGGCTAAATATGAAAAATATTTAAAGTATAGGTAAGTCTACAAGACCAATGATTTCAAAACGTGACAAAACAGATATCACATGATTCAAGAGTTATATAGAATGCACAACCGATAAGTTCTATTGACAATGTGAACATGCCACACCCGCATCCCTACTATGGTCACAAGCGCTCGGTACCACAGAACCCGTAGGGCACTGGAAGAGAGAGGCTTCCCCTCCGCGACAGTTCACATGACTCATGTAAACAGGGAAACGTCTCCTGGCAGGCCCATAGTAAGCTTTAACAGTAGCTGATCCACCACATAATCCCATCTGACGGCACACAACACGAGCATCACTGTTATCCCACCCTTCGTCGCACACTGATCCCCAGTTACCCGCCATGTTTATCTCCAAACGGCCATTGGTTTCAGAAGAACCGTTTACAAGTCTCATACAGGGCGCCTCCAAGTTACAGACCACTCCAACGTCCTGATCATGAGAACAGCCAGGGTCTTTGTCCAGAGGACATGAGTGGAGGCTTCTCTCTCCCCCTTGGCACCGGACGTTTCCATAATACACAGGACCATTTCCTTGGCCGAATTGCGTTGCAGAACCATTACAAAATCCTAACTGTCGACAAACAACATTGGTGTCTCTTGCGTCCCAGCCTCGTTTACAAATCGTCCCCCATGTGCCGTCAATATTAACCTCTACTCGACCTTGGTATTGGTCTTTGCCTCCGATCAGACGAATGTCACAAGGTCTGCATATAACACCGGCATCTTCATCATGACCACAGTTGCGTGGGTTGTTTTTATGCGGACAGTTTAATATACTGTGCTCTTTACCAGAGCATTGTGCCATCCCTATATGTACCCTACCAGAACCCTGCCCGAAATGAGCCCGTGTTTTGGCAAACCCTCCACAGTAACCAAGCTGTTTACATACTACCCCAGCGTCTGTGTCATCCCACTGATCATCACATACTGTACCCCAACTTTCGTCTTTAAAAATCTCCACTCTTCCATTCCAAGGCGTAGTTCCTTCCACCAAACGAACAAAGGCTGTAACAAAGAAGTGTTATTAGGGTTTTAGTTAAATGTGATAATTTGATTTCTTTGCAGCCTTGTTTAACTTCATTGTATAAAATCTGGCTGACAAGCGGCTGTACAGTTGATCATGAACTTTCATATCTATGGTGTCTTCGCCTTATACGTGTGTCACTTTTTATTGTACCACCTAACTACCACTTATAGTCTTTCAGTTCGTACCATGAAAGGTTAACCCTGTCACGCTTGTGCAATATTTCCTGTCAAACACGGAGGCAATATCTGTCCCAGATCGATCGACAATACAAGGGTGCACAGAGAAACAAAGTAAACTGTGATTTTACTTCCAAGACATCCACCTCGTAGTCTACACGATTTCAAGTGTTAACAATTGTGGATCTGATTGTTTGCGAAAAACAGATGTTTAAAATCGGTTCTTAAAGTTCGGTGTCTCTTTTTCTATTTTGCTATTGTCAAGTAACGTAGAGAGATATTGTTTAAGTACACGAAATCAAATAACGAAGTGAACTCAATGGGTTTTCTGATGGTTTGTTTCTAAATGATGCGACAAAAAGAACAAATGAATCAAAATAGAGAAATAAAAGAAATGCTCGACTTACTTGTACAAACTGTTTTCTTATTCATTTCAGTAGGAACGGTAAAAGGGGGGCAACTCTCGAGACACTCTTGTTCACCAGGCAGACTGAACCTACACCAGCAATGAGTAGCCCCTGAGCTCAGGGTGACCGGTTTACGACGTGGAGAACATTGGTCTACACATTTTCCTTCTTCAGATAGTTTACCTACAAAAATTAGATCCATAAAATCACGTTATCACGTTGTACATCGAGCTGTGTGAATTAGACTCTCTCCAACACCATTAATAGAGTTGCTCGGATTTAAAAGAAGTGTTAAATGTCTTTCTTCGACCCCTTAGTTCATTTTGAAGAAAGCAAGTTTCAAATATAACGTCCACTATAACACCGAAGTTAGATAGGAACATTATATATGAATGTTTTTGGAAAGTTTGGATACTCCAGAATAAATATATCTAAATTTGATAAATATTCAAAAAAGGTTTTGCAAATTGAATTAATGTCTAACAAAAAAATCAGCGAATGATTTGAGGCTTATTTGTCACAACGTAAGTGCTGTAAAACCAAATAAATCACATTTATTTAGTAGAATAATCCTTGAAATAAAAGACTTTACAGTGTCTGACTGTCAATATAAATGTATGAGTATGATGAGATTTTGTGTGGTTGTTGGTCCGCGTCACATTTGATGCAGTTGTGGATATATATGCGTTCGAGTACCCATGGTTTCTATACATCAATCCTAATTCGCGTTTTGGGGTTATTTTTAGAGAATCGATATTTCTGTTTATATGGAATTTATTACACGAGGCTACCATAGTCCAATTTTGTTTTAATAAATTATACTGCGTTGATGAATCCCATACCAATTTACTCACCTATGGATTTATTGGAGTCAGGATGTATGGTCGACAGGTATACAATGAGATAAGAACTAAGCGTTCTGTATTATGGATGCCGACCGGTGTATAATTTAGTTGTATTTAGATAAAAGTCATTGAAAGGTTATTAGTCAGTTTCCCTACCGACACGGCTGCTCAACAGCTTCACGTCTCGGGTGTATCATTTAATTGTATTTTTGTTAATGTATATACAAACAGTACTCCACCCCTCATCGTTTTTGTGCTGTTCGTAAAGTAAAAAGTAGAAGGCAAGGATGTCAACAACAAAAAAGTTCACACAGTTAAGGCTTTGATTGATTGATTGATTGATTAGTGACTGTTTAGGCCTATATATGGAACGGAAGTAGGCTTATAATATTCCTTTACAGTTTGTTCTAGATCGGGAATTAAAAGCTTCTGAAAAATCGATGCAAATTTCGTGAACAATCAGGAAAGTGTTTATGGAGATTTGTTTACAAATATTAGTGGAGAAAAAATAACAAAGCTCTAATAGAACACATAGTGAAGTTGATTTTACATTCTGTCATCAAGTTTCTTGGCTGTTCAGTGGTTAATATTCTGTGCGTTTAACCGCTGACTTGGACTCGAAAGTGTCTCACACGTGTACCCTTATTTCGATGATAGGATATATGAATACTTACAAATACACAGATTAGTGTTACGTTGTGGAGTATGTGTGACTGGACAGAAAGCCACACACCTGTCTCCAAGCTTAAAGTTTTTACACACTCGGCAGAATCTGTCGGACTCCGGATTGTGACATCCTGAAATTAACAGCAATTTCAATTCATTCATTATTTACCTACGTCGTGATACGCATCATGTATGTCTATTCGTGAAAATAGAACACGATAACGTATAAACTATAACGATGGTAGATAAAGCGGACATAGCCAATTGTATCCTTTATAAAGAACGTATAAGAATATGTATGGCCTGGCCTGACATATTACATTGTATAGCCCTCTCTTCTCCTTCCAAAGGTAACATCAGACTGGGGATTACGCTGTAATACAATCATTGAGTCCATCCCTCCTACCGAAAATGACATCACCTTTAATATTTTCATTTTATAAATTTACATAATATGTGGAGGTTGCAGGTGGTCAAAAATGTATATTCATGCTGTTCTGCCACACGTTAAAAGGAAAGGCTTGTAGGAAATACAAGACAAACACACTTAACCTTTTAACTATCGTCTTTGTTGATGCTATAATATAGCAATTTAGTATTTGTTTAGTTTCTATTGTCATTTCCTTTTTGGTCGTTGAATAAAACAAAGAAAAGTCCATTTCTGATTTGAATGCGGGAAGGGGCTTTTTGGCACATCGGAGGGATTTTGCACATCTACGGCCAGAATGCTTGTGGTCCCGAAGTTAAAACTGGAAATAATCCCCAAATATGCCTTTGCTTCAACCAAACGGACATCATAAAAGTATAAAGATGTGCTACTTGACGCATTGTGGTCTGGTTCTGCCAAGAAGTTTGTAAGTAAAATCTGAAAAGGTGTAGTTAAAATTAGCGGCGTTGTGTTATGGCTTAATGTAAAGTAAATCCCGCGCAGCCCGAACTTATGCTAACAGTAAATAATAATTGATTGAGAATATGCTGATGTTATAGGACGTAATGTATCGATGTATTGTAATGACCTTTAAATGACATATGAGTGAGTGAAATAACCTGAAGTATGGCGTGAAACAACAGAATGAAACCATGCCTTTAATGACATTTGGAATTACAATGAGGATACACTCAATTTGATAATTAATTATTGGTAAAAGTAAATTTGACATTTTTGTTCTGTTTCCTTTTTGTTTGTTTCAGCTCAAACTTACTACCACTATAGCTGCTGAGTTTGGCGGCTTTAATTTGTGTAATTGCCCTACATTGGGATTTGAAGTAGGCCTCAAATCTCCAATACTGTGGACTGTCCGGCTTAATACAGGTTTAATATTCCAATAGAATAAATTCTGTATCCTTTCATTACGTAAACATGCCTAACAATTGGAAGTTACAGGACCATCTACTAAAATGTTAAGTCTACAGTCAGGGTGGAAGAGAGAAAAATTGCAGGTTAGCAACAGATACTTGAACCGTATTCCGTATTTGTAACAATGCTAATGGTCAATTTCAAGTCTCGTTTGACATATAAAATGTGTCAGGAAGTTCAATATATCAAGTAGGCATATTATTGGACAGTGCTAAATCCATAATAGCCGGTAATTGAAAAAACTGGAAATTATTCAGTAACGTGCACTCTATGTGTTACATAAGCTTTGTAAAGGTCAACACCGATAAAATGAAGTGTCTCGGAATCTGGCGAGTCGAGTTCATTTATTCCGTTACTGCGGTAACAGTCTATTGTACTTACCTATGCATTCTGGGTGACATCTCTCCACACACCTACCGTCTTCTAGAACTGTCCCACCCAAACACACTTGCATGCCAGTGACTGCTGTTTGAAACATCCGTACATCAACGATCGTTGCCTCGCTCTCGCCATTGCCAAAGGCGTAGAATCTCACATGTAACGGCTCTTCGTCTTCGTATACAGCGAATACATGAGCTTCCTCCTGTTTATATCAAACGAACACTTTAATTTACACATAATTCGGCTATTCTGCCAAACGAACAATATTTCTTTTCGCCAGAAGTGTAGTATTCCTATCTTTAAGTAATTATTCTTCCGTATGTATTTATTGATTATTTATATCATGTTAAGTCAACAGGATAAACTCCTAAATACAGATCGCTAGCTACAATGTTCGCAAAAGAAAAACTCAGAGCAACTTTGAAAACCAATGACCTATGTTGTTGACAATACTTACACACACATAAACCCCCAATCCCAGAGGTGAGGGACCTGCCCTCTCGTGTGATTGATAGCATACATACACACACATAAAACCCCCATTCCCAGAAGTTAAGCACGTGTCCTCTCGTGTGATTAATAGCATGCTTACACACACATAAACCCCCAATCCCAGAGGTGAGGGACCTGCCCTCTCGTGTTATTGCTAGCATATTTACACACACACTATCACATAATACACACACTCATAAACCCATAACCTGTGATTGTTAGCATACGTACACAAACATAAACCCCCAATCCCAGAGGTGAGGGATCTGCCCTCTCGTGTTGTTGATAGCATGCTTACTCACACATAAATCCCCAATCCCAGAGGTGAGGGGCCTGTCCTCTCGTGTTATTGATAGCATACTTACACACACATAAAAAACTCATTCCCAGAGGTGAGGGGGCAGCCCTCTCGTGTGATTGATAGCATACATACACACACATAAAAAACCCAATCCCAGAGGTGAGGGACCAGCCCTGTCGTGTTATTGATAGTATACTTACACACACATAAAACCCCAATCCCAGAAGTGAGGGACCAGCCCTCTCGTGTGATTGATAGCATACTTACACACACGTAAAACCCTTATTCCCAGAGGTGAGGAACCTGCCCTCTCGTGTTATTGATAGCATACTTACACACACATGAAACCCCATTCCCAGAGGTGAGGAATCTGCCCTGTCGTGTGATTGATAGCATAGTTACACACACATAAACCCATCACCCCTCGCGGGTTGTTAACATAATTACACACACATACACCCCCAATCCCAGAGGTCAGGGACATGCCCTCTCATGTGATTAATAGCACACATAAAACCACCAATCCCAGAGGCGAGGGACCAACCCTCTCGTGTGATTGACAGCATACTTACACACACACATAAACCCAGGACGTATCGTGGGTTGTTAGCATACTTACACACACATAAACCCCAATCCCAGAGGTGATGGACATGCCCTCTAATGTTATGGCTAGCATACTTACATACGCATAAACCCAGCACTCCTCGTGGGTTATTATCATACTTACACACACATAAACCCATCACCCCTCGTGGGTTGTTAACATAATTACACACACATACACCCCCCAATCCCAGAGGTCAGGGACCTGTCCTCTAGTGTGATTGATAGCATACATACATACACATAAAACCACCAATCCCAGAGGTGAGGGACCAACCCTCTCGTGTGATTGATAGCATACATACACACACATAAAGCCACCAATCCAAGAGGTGAGGGACCAACCCTCTCGTGTGATTGATAGCATACATACACACACATAAAGCCACCAATCCAAGATGTGAGGGACCAACCTTCTCGTGTGATTGATAGCATACTTCCCACACACATAAACCCAGGACGTCTCGTGGGTTGTTAGCATACTTACACACACATAAACCCAGGACATCGCGTGGGCTGTTAGCATACTTACACACACATAAACCCCAAATCCCAGAGGTGAGGGACCTTCCCTCTCGTGGGATTGATAGCATACTTACACACACATAAACCCAAGACGTCTAGTTGGTTGTTAACATACTTACACACACATGAACCCAGGACCTCTTGTGGGTTGTTAACATACTTACACACACACACATAAAACCCTCAATCCCAGAAGTGGGGGACCTGTCCTCTAGTGTGATTGATAGCATACATACACACACACACACATAAAACCCCAATCCCAGAGGTGAGGAACCTGCCCAGACCGGAAGCGCACACATTTGAGCAGACATTCTGACCAATCCGCTTTGGAAGCCTAACATGCATATTCACAACACAGTTTATTTGGTCAATTATGCGCAGGTAAACTGATTTATCCTGGTTAAATTAAATTTAACGTTTTCGTTCTCATAGAGAAATCTTTCGTGCAAACGCAAAAACCTCGAAGGGTATTTTATTTGATCAGGCCAGGATTTTAAATTGAAGTGAACACGACAGTGACTCTTACAGATATCCTTACTTGCAGAACTGTATGATATCGCCGGTCATGCAAAGACGAGTTATAAACGTAATAAGTAAACGGGTTACTTAATGGAACAATGCAATAACTTACTAACCCCATTGTCTGCTGTTTTTCCGTACTTGATAGTGAGACTGGAACCGTCCGGATTCTCGTGTATACAAGCGAAGTAAGACTCGAAAAGACGAGGGTCGCCAAGACTACGTGCACCAGGATCTGTGACGAACTTTACCACTCGAGTGCCCTGATAAAATACAAATGCCCTCCAAAAGTCAGCTTTGATTTTTTTTTAAAACATGAAATTGTTTAGAGGCAAATATTCAATGTTTATTTAACTTGAAGAAATAATAAATATGGACAATTGAGTATGTTAACTCAAGGGTTAAGTATCAAAGTATGATCTTTTAAAACAGCAATTTTGTAGAACATAGAGGCGAACCAAGTTTGTAGAACATAGAAACTTATAGGCTAACCAAGTTTGTTGAACATAGAGATTTACAGGCGGACCAATTTTGAGAGGCAGTTCAACTAGTACTGAAAAGGGACAGTTTTTGTCCAGTTTATTTCTTGGGCAGTAAGTAAAAATACTGAACCCAGAAAAGTTGAAAACAAACATCACAATTACCTTGTATATCGCAACTCCTTGGGGCCCTATCTGTAAGTAATACCAAGTTTGACGGT
>JAQQZZ010098987.1:0-16669 GCA_030265115.1 Mopalia vespertina | reverse complement strand
GAAACTTTGTTTGAGGTCTGTAAAGGCATTATGCTAGGCTCATGTGTATTCAGTACACTGGCGGGAAATTGTATTGCATTTTCACTCGTTCCCGGGAAATTTGAGAAAATTCCAGCCGTGCTGTTTCATGTCCTATTTTCAGGATGGGCTAGTGAAGAGTAACATGGACAAGTTGACTTTCTACGCTTTGTCCTCTCCTGAGAAACTTGATCGAATAGGAGACTATATGGCGAAGATACTGATCCGTAGTCTGTCCAGGAGACGCCTTGGGTAAGTCAGGGATGGCAATAGGGGATAACCGATCAAAAGCTTACAATGGGTGGTTGGAGGGAGCTTCACGCTGCCGTGGTGCTCTCAGAGCTAAAGGGGAACAGGAAGCCGATCTGTTTGTGGTGTCTGTATTGCGTCCTATTATTGTCTTGAATTTGTCCAATCTTGTTTTGTTTGTTGACAGTGGTGTCGAGGGTGGTTTCCTTCACCCATTGGGCTGGCACGTCATTATATAAGGGAAATACCCTTGAGTACGAAGTCAAACAACAAACAAACAAACAAACAAACAAAAGCTTACAATTACCAATCAAAATAGACACATATTCAATGTCAACAATTTGCTAGAATTAATTATATGAACGGCGTATCTCTGCCGCAAATGGTCTTGGAATAAATAATAACAGTGTAATTTATGATAGCTATTTTGCCCATGACACATTTTTCTGTAGGGGGCAGCCTTACAAACATTGTACATATATATATTTCATACAGGAGTCAATAGGCTAAGGGGGTAGCCAAGGAAAGCCTAAGTGAGGCAAAGAGTGCCTTGTTAAGCACTAATCAAACAAACAAATCTGTGGAAAACTTCTCCGTGAACAATTGCTCCAGATTCCAGAACTTTGCTCCACCAAGTCTGTGGGGCATTTATGTTGTGGCCTCTGGGGCAGATTGGTTTAGATCGTACCCTCTAGCAGACCTGCCTACCCAGCCTATTTTGGAGTATTTTGTACACATAATTTATGTTAAATACACCAAAAGGCCATCACAATACACACAACATTAATATTCTGCACTATGCTACACAAAAGTACACAAATTGTTAAGAAAATACTCCTAAAAAACAGATTTTTTACACATAAATTTCTTCTAGGGTAGGCAGGTCTGCTCTAGGGAGTTTAGACTTCTGGCCCACATATCCCCATCCCCTTTGGGGTCGCGGGTTCGATTCCGCATTCTGCATGTGGGTTGGTATGCCAGCAACCAGTGGAAATTTACTGCCCAGTTTTCCTCCCACAATAATGTTGGCCAATGATCTGTAAATGGGATTTAATCCAGTTGATCTCACATCGGATAAATAAACTGTTTTGTAACAGTTATCATCTGAGCAATGACAGTTACTGTCATATAAATCATCACAATCGCTAATTTTATCCACTAGTCCGTGATTGCATTAGTTTGGGCTGAAACCTTATCTGGGTTTCGCACTGTGGGCTGAGAGACAAATAATTTAGAATAAAAGTGTATGCTGGAAAATTGTAATGAGAAATTTTTTTTTTGATCGACAAATCAATATACTGGACAGGTTTCAAATTATTTCACAACTGTCGCTGACTTATAAATGCATCTTCAAATGAGAAAATATAATTTGTGCATATTTCATTTCAAGGCAGTTTCCCAGTTATTCAATATTGTTACACAGTAAGGATCAATTGGCAGGTGGCTGGAGGCAGCTTCCTGTTGTCCTGGTGCTTTCTGAGCTAAAGAGGAACAGGAACCCGATATGTTTGTGATGTCCTGTATTTGTCCTGTGATGTTTTTGTTTGTTGCCAGTGGTGTTTGGCATGGTTGCCTTCACCTTTGGGCTGGCATGCTGTCGTGTGAATGAAATAACCGTAAATACGGCGCTAAACTCCAATCAAACAGACAAACAAATCAATTTGTTTTGTTTCTGTTATGTTTTATAGGGTGGTATTTATTGCGATGGAAGCCTTGGACCAGCTGTTGGTAGTGTGTCATGCTCAGTGTATTAACCTGTTTGTAGAGAGTTTCCTCAAGATGGTACAAAAGTTACTGGAATGTGACGATCCAGATCTTCAGTGTTTAGCCACAGCCTCAGTAAGTAAACACAATAATTGTTGTTTTATATTTAAATATCAGGGTTTTTTTTGCATTAGTGTATTAAAAAAATCCCAATGGTTTTTCTCATTGCCAAAAAAAGAGATTTTTTCAACGAGTTTGAAGGTTTTTAAAATATTCCTACTCTCATGCCCTGAATAGATAATTTTGTCCAACAGGCATGACGGTTACCAGGCCTGGAGTTACTTTCACTTTCCATATGCCACTGACGTAGTGTGGGATAACTTCATTAAACAATTGAATATCTGTTTTTGATCTGTTTTTGGGTGGATATATTGCATCCTGCAATTTTCCTGTCTTTTCTCCGGCAATCACGGGGGTGGTTTTTACGAGGTTTCTCCCCAGTTCTCCACCGTATTTAAGCAAGGAACAGTGTGAAGTGGACACTCCATCATCAATTAAGTGAAACACCCTTTTAGTGTCCCGTTAAACCCTAATCAAACAAACCCCAATGGGTTGAAGGTGGTCTCAGTCAATTTATGGGCTGTCATAAGTGAAATAACCTTTAGTACAGTGTAAAACCATAATTTAAGTAAAACGAATTTAATTTAGCAATGGAGGAACTTTAACTTTCCGAAAACAGTTGACTTTTGTCAGTATGGCTGTACTTTTGAAGAACTCCACAGTCTTATAAGTGAAATTCTCTTGACCATTCCAATCAATCTTATTAAATCCTTACTTACAGTTTGTGAAGTTTGCAAACATTGAAGAGGACACCCCTTCCTATCACAGACGTTATGATTTCTTTGTGTCAAAGTTCAGCTCTATGTGTCATAATGGCATTAGTAACAAAGAAGACAGGCGAAGGTATGTACAACAACAACTACATTTCACGACTTATTTGTGTGTAATTGTCAGGCCATGGGTCTCATTGACAGGAGAAAGATCACTCACTTTGTGCTTACCTAAGATGAGAATAAAGAGGACTATGGCTTAGCATGCTGTTTTGTTTCTAATTTATTGCTGACTGTTACTAAGACAAAAAACCTCTCCACTCTCTACAAAGTTGTTTTGGTTATAAAACACTCCTATTGTCTGTCCGTTGACCTGTCACAAGTTTGTTTAACAAACCTCATTCGACAACTGTTTTATATTTCTAAACCAAACTTTTGTGCCCTCAGCTATTTTTTACATTTAACAGCTTCTAACTAATTGCAATTCGTCATCCTGAAAAGCATCACTCGTTCACACAAACTCTCCCAGGCAAAAAATGACAAAACTTGATAGTTTGTCTGAAAGTTCGATGCTTTTTAAGCCAGATTTCTTATCAGAATTTCTTGGGATTTTTGAAAAGATGATACTAATGGAGTCAAATATATATTACAGTGTCAATCTATGCCTAGTTACGAAGAAATAAGGTTATTTGTGTTCTAACTAGCTTTAAACTAGAAATTATCTTCCTAGGTCTAGTGCTCTAGTAGTGCAACACCATGCGTTTATAATACAAACAGTTGGAAAAAAAAGATTGTACCTACAAAACATATGGCTCCATGTGCTTGAACAAGGCCTTTGTTTTTAACTCGCCTGTACGAAATAAGGTGGGCTTATGTCATACCCTTGGCAACGGTGTCGGCCATGTAACGGTTTCTATAATTAAATATACTGAGGGAATTCCTTTCTCTGAAATTTTACACACTGTTTTTGAATGGAAGGAAGAGATTATTTAAATTATATGGAATTCTGTTCATATTAATTATGCTAATTAAGTGATACTGTTTTAGAGGAAATGGTGTACAATTTGCGTTAAACACTGTATGTCCAAATTGAATTGCCCGATTGTCCTTAAATTTTAGGCAAATGGCACACAACATGAGAGGAGAGGGATGTTATATGTTCAGCTCAATACATGCATATTAATTACTTTAACAAGCTTTTCAAGTAAATTTGAGTTAAAATTTGTGTTAAGCACTGTATGTTCAAATTGAATAGCCTGATTGTTCTAAAATTCTGGGCAAGTATCCCACAAAATGAGAGGAGAGGGATATTATCTGACAGCTCATTACATGTAACATGCATATTAATTACTTTAACGAGGTTTATACTGACATATTCATTATTTTTTCGCAGTATCAGCCATGTAAAGGCTTCTGTAATTGTATAAACTGTGGGGATTTCTCTGAAGTTTTACACGCAATTTGCCTGACGGGAAAAAAAGAGATTAAGCTAATTAAGTGATAGTGTTTTAAAGGAAATGGTGTCCAATTAGCGTTCAGCACTCTATGTCCAAATTGAATAGCCTGATTGTCCTTTAATCTTGGGCAAATGTCCCACAGCATGAGAGGAGAGGGATATTATCTGTTTAGCTCATTACAAGCATTTAAATTACTTTAATAAGCTTTTAAAGTAAATTTTGCATTAAGCGCCATTACTCCACATTGGAAGGCCAGATTATTCTGAAATTTTGGGTAAATATTACACATGAAACAAGAGGGATATTGTCAGCTCGGTTCACTATGCGCATATTAATTACTCTAACAAACTTTATGCAGATATGTTATTTAATTTTGCATTGTTACTTTGGAGGCAATAGAAATGTATTCCCTTTCATGGGTGGAACAGGTGAGATCTTTGGGGGCCAGTTGCTCGAAAGATGATTAGCCGCTAACACCAGATTAAATTGCTAACACCGGGTTAGAGATAGACCTTCAACATGACGTGACGTCATCTAATAGCGGATTAAATTTAATAGGGCTTCGAGCAACCGGCCCCTGGCTGCCAGGTATTTTTATCTCCACAATATTTCAAAGCTTACTAAATAAGAGATTTAGGACTGCTCTTATCACAGTAAATTATAAGGTACTAAGAATCGTGCAATTGCCAGAGCCACATTGTGTGACTCGCTCTTATACCTAATGGTCGACAGGCAGACTTAAACCAGTGGACGGTACATCAAAGTAGGAATAGTAAACAGTTAGGGTTTTGCTGAAATGTGGCATATAGACCAGGTTTGTAAGTGGCAGGGTCTAATGTAGAACACTTGATGTTATTAATAAATACTGATTGCCTCGATTTAGACTCCTAAACTTAGTGAAGGATATACTATAAAACTTGAATATTGGCGCATTCAAATTCGATTTAAGTATAAATACTAGTCCCTCTCTCTGTTTATAAATGTTCTAATATTATTTCTGGTATACATCAAATTTGAGTAACATAAAAAGTTGGGGGTAGCTACTAACTTTTTATTTATAGGCCAGTGCTGTGTAGTCCGGCCTATTACATGTATAGACTAATTAAAGTGATTATAGGGTATATATATATATCCTGCAAAACCTCTACTGTTCTCGAACAGTGTCACTTTAAATGAGTTTTCACTTCTTTCATATGATACTGGTGAACAGAATTTGACTTAGACAAAACAAGTTGAGATGATTTGCACATGTGATAATCAGGCCTGTGCTGTAATCTTTTCCGGCATTAACCTTAAAATAGGTCCTCTAAAATTTTGTGAGATAACCTAACATTTACCTTTTCTCCTGGTTTGTTAGTGTTTTAAATACATAAATGTGCCTTTGTGCAAAATAAAGCTAAATTGCTTTAAAAAACAATCTTCATTGATTATCGGATGACAGAATTCGTTAAAATCAGTAGCAAAATTCAAAGTTAGACAAAACTGCAAACAATTTGGGAAACCTATAAATCGGTCTTCCTAAATTTAGTTTGCATAACATTGGGAGACCCCATTCTGTCCAACAGCACAGGCCTGGATAATTATGCGAAAAATATAATGTGTAGTCCCTTTACACACGATCGTCAAAGAAACGAGGAGTCATCACACTTATATCACATGATGTTCTGGCAATCGCATGGGTGGTTTAAATGAGGTTTCCTCCCGGTTATTCCACCGTAATTAGGCAAGTAAATGTGTGAAGTGGACAATTCATCGTCATATATGTGATATACCCTTGAGTACGACGCTAAACCCCAATCAAACTAACAATTCACAGTATTTAGGTAAGGAGCAATCTGTCGTCCTATAAGTGAAATACCCTTGAGTAAGACTTTAAATCCCAATTAAACAAACACGCAAATGCAAACAATCTTTTAAAACAAAACTTCACATAAAGCTTTTTTCTAAAACTTGAGTTTATAAAGAAAAAGAGATGATTTATCTGTTGTTCATTAATCAACACCCCTGTCCGTGTAATCACAATCTCTACTTCCCTCTCACAAAGACCCATTATACCATACACAAGAAACAAAAATCTAAAGGACCTACTGGTTACGGTGAAATGTCCCTCTTTATCAGACAGGTTGTAACACTCATTTTCTTTAGCGGATATATTCATTGGTCAATTTCTGTATCTCTGAAATGCCAGTTTGTAGGCTGACTAATTCCTGACCCATACTCAATATCTTGTTGGATACATAGTTATCAATACTTTATATACCATGTAAATTGTCATTACCGTATCTCTGGATGTCTATAGGTTACCCATAACAAATCAAGATTAAGATTTATTAAGAAACTTGTCTCTGGGAGTATATCTAGAACATAAGATGATTCATCGATTTTAATTTATAATCAGCCCTGTGCCAGTTTGATTACTTTTTATCCCATATGCATATTATGCCTTGGGATTATGTCGTAATGGAGTCCGTCCGTCCGTATAGAGGGCATGTAAACAAGATAAAAGCAATACCACTTAACATAAGGTTTTTAAATGTTGGAAACACATTGGTCTTACACTAAACTACATTTGTATTTAAAATGGGGCCATTCCAATCAAATTTCGGGTTTCCATGGCAACAAAATCATACATAATAATTATAATAATAATAATAGTATTACAGAACACGTTAAAAGCAATACCACTTAAAATAACACAGGATTTCCAAAGTTTGTAAACACATTTGTCTGACACTTAACTACTTTGCTATTAAAAATGAGGTAATTCCAGTCAAATTTCTGGTTTCCATGGCAGCACAATGATACATTAATTTATAACAATATAAGTTTGTTGTATAATATATGCTGTCAAAATAAAGTGTTGCAAGCCATGTTCACAACATGTCAATGTCCTCATTTGCATATTTTTTAAATTTCCTTTTACTCTATATTTCACAAAATTATGGATAGGTCCTTCACATTTTTTTGCAAAATTATGATCTACTGACTCTAAAATTTTGAACAAAGGGAAACCGTGAAAGAATTGCGTTGGGTAATATTGAACTATATCCTTGATTAAAGTGGAGTTGCAGTGGATATAGTGACTAACTTCAACACAGAGTTAGACACACCCTCTGGCTAAGGGCAGTTTGTTTGAAGAGGATCAATGCTGTCTTTACTTTGCACTGGAGGAAAATTAACTTTCCAACATTATTGAAATGCTTCACATCTTGATTGTGCTAGTGTCAATTATAAGTCATATATTAAGTGAAATACCCTTAAGCACGGCGTAAAACACTAATCAATCAATCACACTTAGACACTTTGCAAATACATCTCTACCCCTTTATTTGCAAACAGTCTCAAAGAGTTTGATTTGAACCCATGACTTCCCCCACTCCTTTAGAGTTATACATGTATTTCTGCCATTCCTATGTTTCATTCATATTCATTGAAAGAGTACTTCCGATGGGAATAAGTGAATGCCACTCACCTGTTGTTTATAAATATAGTCGGTGTTCCGATTTTTCTAGTAAAGTACCGGTACATTTAAAGATCCTTTCTATCCAACCACAATCAATAGATTTGTCGATTGTGGATGATTGACTTTCATTGCTTGTAGCTGTGTAAGTGTTTAAAAAATAAACAGGAATACTTTAAAAAAATGAGTGGAGAGAGGTGGATATACAAGTTTGTGTGCATTTCTTTTTAAAATATATCTGTTGCGGCCTTGTGGGGGACCTGCTATCTACTCAGCATTTTTGTTGTTGTTGTTGTATTGTATGAGTTTTCTAAACCTTAGAAATCACACTGTAAAGGATTGTTTATTTCTGTGCCTGATAAACAAATATATATGTTTCTATCGGAAGTCTGTACTATTGCTGTGCTATTAAAACGCCTCCCCGAAATTAAATACGCCTGCAATGAAAATTTGGAGTAGTGTAGTACACCACTGAAAAAAAATCACATGGAGTCGTGCAAGTACAATAACCTTGAGCATGGAACTGAGACTACTCAATCAATCAACATTTGTCATTGATTGGTTACATGTAGTTCACTGAGATACTGGACAGGAGACATATATGCCACATTAATATGATCTGCATACATTGTCAACGGAATAGATACAATATATTGCGTGTGTGTTGTCTGGTTGCTATGCCAACATGAATATATTGTTTCAACAGCTCAAGGGCTTATTCATACCATATAACTAGGAATTTGACCTGACCCGATATAATCGCATACTTGTTTTTGAAATATGGTGGTATTATTCCACTTTGTGTGGTCTATAACTACACTGCATATTCTTAACTAGAGACCCATTCACTCGTCAATTGAGATGTGCAGATTTCTAAAAATGGTGAAATGACAGGTAGAAATTCTGAATTTTAACATTCTCAGAACAGGCAGATTTCAAATCCTTGCTAAGACACTGAACTACAGTCTTTAGCATTGGAGGAACATTAATTTTTCAAAACCTTTAAACAATTTTCATTTTATAGTTGTGTTGTTAATTGTTTAATAGCGTGGCTATTTGCCAGTGTTGTTGAGGGTGGTTTCCTTCACCCATTCAGCTGGTACGCCGTCATGTGAGTCAAACAACCTTAAGTACGGTGTTCAACCCAAATCAAACAAGCAAACAAATACTTTTATGAAAACACACCTGTCAAATAAATGTAAAACCTAATCAAACAAACAATTAAACCTGGAAAACAAACTTATTTGCATGTCCTGTGTTTTTTAAAAAACTTCTGCTTGTGGTTGTATGAATGTCCTGTTGCCATGGTATTTCTGGATATAAAGCCGACAGAAACCATATTTGTTAAGTTGTTCTGCACTGTATTTTTTCACACGTTAGCTGATTTTTAATTAATTCCAGTTGTTCATACTGAGCCTTACTAAGCTTTTTCTTGTCATTTTCATTTGCTAGTGACGTTCTAGAATAGTTTCCTCCACCCATTGGTCTGGCACGTTATAATTAGAGTGAAATAACTATGGTATAAATACCAATCAAATAATCCACCAAACGGCTTTACAGTTCTGAGTTACACAGCCAGATTTTCTAAATAGGATTACCCTACAGCTTATTTTTATGTCAAATATAGACATATACTAGAGTTAATAGCTAAACCTCATATCACCTTGCTAAATTAAATTTAGAAGCAGCCTTATAAAGGAGTTGTAAGTTGATTCCCTGTAATCCTGTACAAGCAGCATTTGTATAACATAGATGTCCTTATGGAGGCAGATTCCCTATAAGCTTGTTACAGTCATAACAATACCTGGCCCATCTTGTTTAAAATATATAGTCCTATCAATGATATCAAATGATCATGTGTACTGATTTGAAATTCCTTACCAAGATTTACATTTTGATCCAGTTAAATTATGGATCAGATTTATAAAGATGATGAAAAGATTGCTTAGAAAATGTCCAGAGAATACCAATATAATTCAAATAATGGAGGTAAAGATGGGACATTTTTGCACGGTGTAACTGCATTATAAAGAAACACACAGGCAGGGCTGAATCCAATAAAAGCCAGCTGATCCAAGGGCGTCTGATGATAATATAGTGTGAGTGCTTTCTCCTCTGATGGCCACAATTGATTGGATAAGAGCCGTGGAACAGGATTTATTTTGGGTACAAGAAATCAATGAAGCTTCTCAGGCTAGCAGTTTGTGGCATAATGCTGCGGGACGGCGGTGATCGTTGTTGATAGCTATGGAAGATACTGAGCTCTTATCCACGGTGTGTTTTAAAATGCATGACGAGAACACCGGCTTGTGTTTGATTGATAATGTGAAGTAAAAGCAATCAGTGATTAGATTGTTTAGTTGAAGCGCATGCTTATGTCGGCTTGTTTCTGTTCACACTGAGTGTAAGTCTTGGGACATTATCCTGGCTTCACGTCTGAATCGTTTTTAACTCAATATAAATTTCAACGGAAGTGAATTTGGATTAACATAAAGCGGACTACTCAATGTCAGATACTAGTCGTTCTGAAATAATGCCAGTATTTTAAATTGGAATTTGAGCTTTCAAAGAAATGTCTGGGTATTGTGAAACAAATATTGTGAACAGGGTCCTGCCAACTACCAACCAGAATATTTAGATATTGAGTTGTGTAATTAAGTACTGTAAAAATAAAACTACTTTCGCGTTACATGTGATGTGTTCAGTGTGTTTTAAAGCACCTTGCCACAACACTGATTGGATTGATTTTTATGACTAGACAACAAGTAGTCTGAAATGTTGTTTTATTAGAAGATCATGCACAATTCATGCAGCTTGAGATCCAAGATTACAAACCATCATATATGTCTGATTATTTTATACCTGGATCTGGCTGGCTTATCATGATTATACCAGATCATGTTGTGTACAGTGCAATATTAAATGAACACCTGAAACCAGGGTATACTGACCCTGAATTTGCTGGTATATGAGTATACAAGAAACCTAAATATACTGCATTGAGTACAGGTAATGCCCACCTGGAAATTGGGCTAACTAAATTCTGAATGCAAGAACACATGACACAAGAATATGCTGATCCCTGAGTATATTGGAAATCAAATTTTCGTGAAAGAGTTCTTGACTGATAAAACTGCAAACGTTCAAACATTCACAATTGTTTATTACCCCATTACAAGGAAGCATGCTTAGGTTTCATGGGCATCATGTGTTATGCCAGTGCCTGCAGTAATGGGAACTAAGGCATAATTCTGTGTGGAAGAAGTTGGGACTGCTTTGGCCCAGACATTAGTTGTAGAACCGGTTGAAGTATCTACTATTAGGAGGATGGGTTATTCATTTATTGACTGGTAGGCAGCATGTCGTGGAAAAGGTTTTCCTGACAGTTCACTTTAAAGGGACATGATCTGAATACATGTAACAAGATACTTGATTCATTTTTCCTCTGAGACTGTTATGCCGATATCATTCAGTATTGTGGATGACATATTAATACCAGTAGGTGGGAACAAGTGAATGTGTATTGCATTTTTGTGTGTGGAAATCCTATCAAGACTATTGTGTTCAAGTGCCAGAGAAGTCCGTGAGACAGATGCGGATGAAGCTTTTTGTGTACATGTCAAAGCCATTATCTTGCCTGGAAATTGTTCCTTCTACATATACACGTACACTGATTGGACTACAACTTAAGGATATTTGTTAGGACAAATTCTCATTGGGAGCCTGTGCAATATATGTGATAGAAATACGCATAACGAGATAGTATGATTGCTCTTTTACAGTTTATGAGTAATTATTTTCCCATCAAATTGTGCCAGAAAGATTTGTGCTCAAAACAAAAAGTACTAACATCTACTTTTAGTCATCTCTATCACATACATGTAGATATGCTTGTAAATTAGGATTCAAATTGGCATTCTTTGTGCCAGGGTCTTGGAATCCAATAGCCAGTGATTTGTGCCATCGTTGAATAGTGTATCAGTTTGAGAATCTAATTGTATTGATACGCTGTGCAAGTTGATATTGCCAGTCAGATTATTAGACAATACGTTAATAGCTAATGAAACTGGTTTGGTCAAAGCCTTACACATGTACTGAGTTTCATTACAATATAGCTCGTTTTGGGTGAAGTAAGTGTGTAATTGAATATTCATAACCCTACCATCATCTAAGACGAGACATTGTACAGCTCATTAGTTTCAGGAAATGTTTATAGCCGGGATGGAAATTAGGGACAGTGATAGGTGATTACAGTCTTACAGATCAAAATCTGACAATAACCAATCAAAATCTGACAATTACTGATCAAAATCAGACAATAACCAATCAAAATCTGACATTAACCAATCAAAATCTGACAATAACCAATCAAAATCTGACAATAACCAATCAAAATCTGACAACCAATCAAAATCTGACAATTACTGATCAAAATCAGACAATAACCAATCAAAATTGAGTGACCTTTCCATGTTAAATATCAAGAATAACTGAGCAAACTTACATCTTGATTTTGAAATGAGCCATCAAAATATTTTTCCCTTATTTCAAACCCTATCTAGGTTAATAGTATTGCAACAAAAGTAAGTAAACTATTGTGCCACACTTCGACAATATTGCAATATTTATTGTGGGTGGTTCTAAGTAGGCGACTGCATGCTCATGTTGACTGGCGAGTGTATTGATCCAATCACAATTCAGGACTATTTTGGTGTCATCTGTGAGATGGATTGTTAAGAATATCCTGCGGCAATCCGTTATCCGTTACCGTCAATAATCTGCAAACTAATTATACTAGGCTTCCTATTCACACAGAATAAGTTACTGGCAAGGTTTAGTGTTCTTGTATGTAGTATTTCGTGGCCTTCATCATGGATGTGGAGTCCTGGTTAACATTTCCCGCTTGTTCAATAAGTGGGTCATTTTATTAAGACCGATCAGTGTTTTTGTCACTAGCGAGAGGATGTGTTGACGGCTTTCTTGTTATGTTAAATCGAGAGCAAAATCTGTGACTACTAAAATTTAAAGAGTAAAATTGCAGGCTGCAACTGGACTTGGTGTGTAGCACTGTGTACTGGGCTTTCTTGTAGGAATACGCAGTGTATATCAGCTCCAAATTTAAAACAGAAGGAACTGTTTGAAAGCATAAAACAAACAAATCTGAACATGTGTTGTGTTTTGAGTGAAATAACCTTAAGTATTGTGTAACAGCCAACCAAAGTGGAAATGTGAATAGATCATTAGCCATGTGTTCTGCTCATACCATAGGAGTGGTATTTACTTTCCTATGAACATTCACCGGAGTTCATGGAAAGACTTATTTTAGGGTATTTATGCCTGTGGCACTCAACATTCTAGCCCAGTTTTTATCATCAGCTAGGTTTTATTTTTTGAGTTAACATCTTAGCATATATCATAGATACATTATTCATTGCCTGTTTGAAAATAACTTTTGCTACAGAAAGTACATTGCAACTTGTGTGCATCACCTCTAAAGGGACTCTGGACAATTGCTGTTTTAGGTGTTTATACTAAAGGCATACTCCCTCACTTCACGCAATAGACCAAGGGACTTGTCTTGATTCTGACCCTCAGAACATAATGGTTTACATGCTATCTCACTGGTTACACCTGTCAATTTAAGTATTAGACATTGACTTATGATGACTTATGACTCTTTCAGTGTTTAAGAAAGGAGGAATTTCAGTAATAGTGTCTTTCTAATCGGCTTCCGTTGTCTGATCTGGGTATTAACACAGGTGGATTATATATTATATGGAATAATAAAGACATTTCCGAGTGGGCTTGTTGTACTACCAGCCACATACATGTATACCAAAAGGATAAATGTTTCCAACTAAAAGTCGCCCAGTATAATGTAACCTGTTTGCTGTGGGTTTTGATTACATTAGTGCATTTGTTAGTGTGTTTGTATGAGATGGATGGATAATGTTGTTCGTGCTTTGAAAGTCTCTCATAATTTCAGGGATACATGTAATTTAAGACACATCGTATACAGTCCGCTAACTAATGAAGTAGCTTTTTTTCATACATCAGCAAACACATGTACCAAAAGGATTTGTTAGCTACATTTATTTATGAGTTGGTTCAGAAAAAGACATGTTTACGAGATAGCACGTTGTAAATTCTGCGATTACTGGATATTTTAAGCAGCATAAACTGACATAGCTTTATTCCAGTATAGACAGTATAAAACATGTGATGTTGCAATGTAACCCAGACAACAGTTTGTCTTGAATTCTGTTTCCTTGCTAAAGATTTCAGCTAGTATATAAGAAGTATGGTCACCTTGTCAACCATGGATATAAATATTTGCTGAAGTGCTGGAATTTGAGGAAAACTTCCGAAAGACTGGAGTCTTTATCACCAATACCATTTTAACCTCAATCACAAATGGACCTCTGATTTCAAGTGACTGTCAAACGCATGTGAAGAAACTTTGGTTTATCAACACATTTTAATTATATAAACTTTGAGAATTTTGTGTTAAATCAGTTTGTTTATTGTATTTCTGGAACTTTGCAAAATGCTGATCAAACTATTGTCTACCATATGCTGCTCTCGCAGGGTGAGGACGTCTGGTCTCCGCGGTATCCAAGGTGTTGTTAGAAAAACTGTTAGTGATGACCTCCAGGTCAACATTTGGGACTCCACGCACATGGACAAGATCGTACCCTCCTTGCTTTACAACATGCATGACCCTAGGTAAGTGAAATTTTATTTTTCCAAAATTTTAAATAAGCTTAAAACAGAAATATACAGCAATGGGGTAGAGCTATGTGTATTAGAGCCTCAGGGTTGTGTGTTCGAAGCTTTGTTCTGCTGTTTACAGTCAGTACTGGAGAAAAAACAGTAATTGCTAATTAAGCTTGCACTTTATTAATGTGACTACATGCATTTCCTTAACCTGGTGATTAGGGTGTTAGCTAGAATTTGAAATCTGTCGGTCACAAATCTCTATCCTGAGAAATTTTGCCTGTCCAAATTTTTAATTTTCCTATCTTTCCCATGTTAAGATTCAGAATTTCTACATTGTTATTTTAATGATTTTTAGAGAACTGTCCATCTCAAATGACAGGTGGATGGGCAGGGGCTTAGCCAGAAATCCAAAGTATGGTGTCCAAAATGGTCATTTTGCTTCACTTTTCAAATAACAGGGTGTCCAAATGAGGCAATTATTCACTTCAGGGTGTCCATTTGGACGGTTGGACGGGTGTCTGCCTAAGCCCTTGTGGATGGGTCTTTAGCTAAGACTATGCTGGGGGTACATAACCGTTATTTATATTTACTGGTCATTCAATAAATATTATTGATAATCTCTTTATGTGTATCTTTTATTGTAACATAAATCCACAAACAACAAAACTAATCATTTTTTCCTTTATCATTTGATAAAAAAAAGTTGTTTGAGTGTTCTTATCCCTCGACTAAAGGGAAGCAGTCTGCAGGCCCTGGAAACTCTTAAACGCCACGAGTTCTAGTCAAATACAGAATTCTAAACATTGCCCTTCAGGGGCCTTGGTTTTGAGCTGTGGTTTTTCTTTTCCCACTGTTTTACTTTTGACTATTTATTCAAATCACTTCCTGCGTACATGGGGTGCGTTAACAATTTTGAAGATCGAGTTCACACATTGAATTCATTTAATGTTTTTACCAAGGGGAAGATCAAGTCACAGTAAAATTAATTCATTCAGCCATTTGAGTTTGAAAAAAAACAATTATTGGATTTCTTTAAAAAATCTCAATTTGATTTTTCAAAGCGTCTGTTTCACCAGCACTGTGGGAGCCTAGATTGAACCATGTTAATAAAGCCTGTGTTTCTGACTGTGCCTAATAACAACATCTGTCTGATGATTAATGAACCAGTACATGTGCTATATCGACTTTCATTGTCCACATCAAGGAACACATGTGTGTGTTATTTACTCCCTTATGCTGTTGTAAATTCTCAAATCAGGTCACTTTTTGGTTGTTCATTAATCTTCTTATCAGAAGGATTCCCAAATACCTTGCTTAGTCCGTTGAGTTTTATATAAAGTTGATTGATTTAACAAGGAACAATACCAACAAGGGATCAATAACAATAAGTTTGTAGACATCTGAAAGGATGTCCTCAGTGTATAAGGTTTTCAGTACTTGTACACATTTGGTTTGAGGGGATAAGCTCTATGGCTATTATAAAGGGCAGCTTGTTTGGACAGTAGTTTAATATGCTGTCTTTGTTTAGCACTGGAGGAAGATTAACTTTCCAACATTATCAAAACACTTCACATTTTATGGGTGTGCTATTGTCACAATTGTTGGAACACAGGGCCGTCATACACATATAAGGGAAATTTGGCGTGAAACATCAATCAATGAATCAATCAATCCATCCATTAGTCTGTTACTTTTGGTTTCTGGAGAATAGTTCTCTGAATGTATTTGTTTGATTTATAGATGATTAATATCAACTCAAAGGTGTTTCAATTGTTTGAACGATGAGTCTACACTACAGACAATTAGTGAAATACCAGGAGGAAACCTTTTGAAAATCACCCCATATCAGACCTATGTAGTATAACAACAAAGCTCCCTTTTATACATCGAACCCGAAACCTACTTTGAACTGTCGCAATGTGACTGGTACATTTAAGAGGGTCTAATCTTCACATTTATGTACAAAAGCAATAGACTTGTGCATCTTAAAAAATACTATATTTTATTACGGTAATATTTTTAACATTTTTGTCCACCACTACTATAGTAGGGGGGGGGACTTAGAAATGCTACTCGGCGTCCGTCCGTCCATCACAAATGTTTGTGAACACGCTAGCTGGAAAACAAATTCACCGATTTACTTCAAACTTGGTGTGTAGCTTCCTCTTGTTAAGACGACGGATGGTATTGCATTTCACTAAATTCCGTTAAACGAAATGGCCGTTATTACA
>JAQQZZ010098965.1:0-16672 GCA_030265115.1 Mopalia vespertina | reverse complement strand
GAGAATCTGAAAGGCAAAGGGCATCCGGCTGTAACGTCAGTATAGCATGTGCTATATAATGACGGTACCTGGATCTAGTCCGGCTAATGTACATTTTTGTTTAAGCTCCCGGTATTGTCCGTTTGCTTGCTTTAACTACTTTAAAACCTTTTTTTTTACAATCAATGTATAGGGCCTATATTTGTATCTGTAGATATTTAATCGTACATAATACCGATTTGTTTTAATATTTAGTTAAGCCCATTAGAGTTGTCTTGGTAATCTGCAGTTTGAGAAAATGGGAAATACTTCAAACACATTGTGTAGTAGTACCTACAGTCGGACACCCGAGACAGAATCCGGAGCATTATTGGTCCATTGCAATACCAGTATGCTTTATTCAAGGTGACAATCCCATTTACCAAAACAAAACCCCCAAAACAGTTGTATAAAATAACACAGTGCTTGCAAACATTAGCACAGACTGATCGACCAACCAGCAAAAGCTACTTAGTACAGATTATAAAGTGGAGTTCAATTTCGTGAAGCTATTTAACGCATGCAGTTTAACTGGTTATGTTTTATATTTCTATGCTAGCGTGTCGGGTGTGGTGAATAAGAGTCTTGGCGTTTGTTGGTCAGATTGAAATAGCTCATCGCCCCTACCTGTTACATAACTTATGACAGTCCTACAGTATTCTAAAATAAAATCGATTCTACTTCCTATGTCGAAACATTTACACCAAGATATTCCCGGGCCATCTTGTTTTGTACATATTTTATTTGCTGGTCAGTGACAAACGTCGCCCATAATATTGGCGGCAATTAATGCGCGATGGCCTGGCATAGCGTACTAGAGTTGTCTTAGTCTCTTCCACTATAGAAACTCTCGCGAGAATACGATTGAGTCATACAGCACACATTCAGCAGATATTGGCTGCTTTATAAATACCTGCTAATGTCAGAAAGACCACAATCGAATGTAGGGCTAACTTGAGCTGCCCATTAACTAAGCCTTTTAAATTGACTCATTCAGCCACACATTTGCCTGTGATTTTTCACATCCAATAACTTAAAATCCCGAGTTCTCCAGAAAGACTATATTCTCTGGCTGAGGCCAATGCATTTGAATTCTGTATAGTCATTTGACTTTACGTAACACCACAGACACATTCTTTTCCAACATATTATGCTTGTGAAACTTCACGTAGGCGGTTACATGTATTTTCCTCAATTAGGTTGAAAAAGAGCGTAATAGTGAGGAATCTATGATTGGATGAAGGTTAACCATTCAGCCTGTTGACACTCATAACCAATGTTTTTCCACTGATCTATCTGACAGAAGTAAATATTCAAAGCAAGGAAAACTCTACCGACATGTGGGTAATAGAAAGTGGAAATAATAGAAACCAAGCCCAACGACAAATGTAAAATATGGAGAGAAATGATTTGGAATTCTGTCTGCTAACCGACGCTCGGTCTGACACACGATACCAGTTATTACTGATATCTAGACGACTATAGTCTGGCACCATAGGTATGTAAACCATAGTTCTGTTCACAGACGACAGGCTATCCCATACCTTAATCTGTAACAGTCATATCGCGGGCTAAAAGATGTATTGATTGCACATAGCACGGAGAGGTTTCCCATAATGTCTCTAAAAACGACCAGGTAAGCCCGATTTAACTGTTCGAATTGATCTGACCCAGCATCAAGGCTCTTGAAATTGCAATTATGTTTCTTGTTATGCAAATAAAAACGATCAGTAGCGTCAACTTGAATAAATGAATATAAATTATGTTCAATGCTGTCAACATGTCTAAAAAATAAAATAATTTAAACTCATTGATCCCTGCAAATGTATAAGCACCGTTTTTTGTCGGTAATTTAGGCGAGAGTAAAAAATGAGCAATCTCATGAACAACATTTGACCTTTGTCAATGACACGAAACCCTTCGGAAAAACAGACATAATAATGTCCTATTTGGTGCGCGTTTAAAACCTTGGATTTCTATTAAACAACTAGAAGTCTTGTCTTCTACATTTGACCTTTGTCGCGGCAATAAGACAAATTCACAAAACAGGCCTAACGATGTCATACTTGATATGCCCTAAAAAAATTGTATAATTTATTTCAAACAAAATGAATTCAGATTAATGGCAATTTTTGACATTTGTAACTTTTTCACATTGGTGTATTTTGTTTGATTGGCAGGTGTCCGTAATGATAAGGATTCTTTTCCTGAGCAGGTGTCCATATCATCATTACGTCATACACGCTAGTCATTATCGTGATACATTCCATACGCTGTCTGTATAAACACTTTCTATTTTCTGGGCTGAGTAAAGTGAAACATATGAAAATAGGTATGTGCTTTAGAGGTAATACATTTATCTAGTCAGCTGATGATTGTGTAGTATATGCTACACGTATGACTTTAGACTTGTTTGATCAAAATGTTTTGGAAGTTGCGAAATGTTAGATGATTTTACTATATTTAACTGCCAAAAAAGGAAAGGCAAACTTGGTTGGTCTTGTTTAATCAGTAAAATAGAAGATTATTATTCCGACAAATTGTTCTTCCGGCCAGCAAATAGCCAGTTATCTCAAGTGAACCGGTTCTCCAACTGCTTGACCGATCTCTTCTATCGACAGGACCCTGATCAAGACCTCCCACTGTAAACACGTGTTAAGCCAGATTGTCTTGCTCGCTTGATGGTGTGTGTAATGGTGTCATTCCACCAATACACAATATGTTATAAACAGCAAATATGTGTACGAATATCGTTTCAAACAGTAACAGTTACCTACTAAACCTTTTCGATAGTTGTAGTTTTATACTGTTGCAATTGGCGTGGAATGCGGCATCAACATTTCCGTACAAACACATGTCATAAGGTTTGAGGATGGAGGTAAAAAAACCGGATAGATGCGAGAGCCTGGCATGATTTCATCAATATTTATGAATCCTTCATTTTCAAAGCAGCGACTTTCTAAAACGTTTTGTCACTATCTTCCTCTCTTCATTTATTCAAAATATATACTGAAAGATCACTGTTTGCCCCGTTGAGTTGTCGAGTTAACTAATGTTGATCACGGAATAGTTTGTGTTTTTTTTTCATTAGAAAACTTCGACCAAAACACTTCCTCAACCCACAGCGGGTATCATGGAAATAACTATCTGTTGAAAGCGGCATCATCAACATTTCCGTATAACACTGCCGTAAGGTTTGATAGGGGTAGTCAAAATCGGATAAAATTATCGTAAGCCTGCGAGAGCATCGCATTATATCGTCAATATTTACGAATCCTTAATTTTCAAAGAAGTGGATTTCTTAAACTTTTGTCACTATCCTAGAATATATATATACTTAAACACAACTGTTTGTCCACGAGTGCTGTGGAGTTAAAATTATATTGATCAGGAAATAATTGATCATTTATCCACGACCATCAAAATAAATAAATGTTTCCATTTTAGCTTTAAACAATTCAAAATCTGCACAGGGACTTCATTTGTCAATTCAGTCAGTCCACTGTTGGTGTTAGACAACATCGGTCTAAAGTTGGTTTGGTTGATTTTGAAAATGTTGTTACTTGCCATTAAAGTCTAGGCTGGAAAAATGCTTAATTTCAAATGTTTTGTAAAAACTACATCGATGGTTGGTGAATTAATTAAATCTGTAAAGATATAGGTGGGCCGTGTCAAGACTCTCACTTTGTCAGTTATTCCTTAAGATTAGGTTTACCCATAACATTACCTTCATAACACTCACTTTAATCGTAAACAAAGTCAACATAAATCACTACAACTCGTCAGATTACGTTGCCTTTGTTAAAGGAAGACTCCCCGGTTCTACAGTTGCAGGTTTGACCAAACTATCTCTGTTGATTCATACTATTTCATCCGATGACAGGTCTGGTAAGCATCTCGACAAGGCAACGAAATACTGACTGCTAAATATCAAGTATTGTAAACAGTGGATAGGTAGAGTAGTTCAAACATCTGGTACAAAAAGTCACGTTTCATAATGTTTTGTTTTTGACATTTATTTAAATTTTGTTATAGATGAACAGAGTGTAAATTGTGGCATTCATCGGGAACGATGAAGACTGGAATCATAGCATTATATTTCAGCAGTCGGATTCTGCAAAAGTGTGATACTGTAGTAAACTTTCCGTGAATGTTATATCATTTAATAAACATTAGTCCTAGATTTATACATATATATATATATATTCAGAATTTAATAATATATTATTATACCGATGTAGGTGGATTTTAAATGGTGATCTGAGGCTGTAAGCTATAAAATCTGGCGAAGTGATCGAATACTGTTGATGGACGTTATCGAGAAAAATATGCAGTGTATGTTAATATAGGATAAGATAAATGTCGTGTTCTAAAAACTAAATCATGCGATGTTTAATTCAAGTATTGATAAATATTAATGGAAACAAGACTGAAATGACAGATACTCTCTCATCAATGTATCAATCAACAGTGATCGCACGTGCAATACTATTTGCCCAGCTAATCCAAGGCAGATCAAGGCATGTATATAAACCAGCTAGGGTTGGACGAGTAGGTAATCAATAGTTACTATAAAGATATGGTCAATACCGAGTTTATCGTGATTTTATAGATGGAAGACCGTAACCGTGAATAGTCATCCTGAATAAAATGTAATTCAATACATGTATGAAGTCATTCTACATTAAAATCCATTAGTTATGCCCAGCTTGTGTGGGTTCAGTTGCGATTATTGACAAACAACCGTCTTGTTTTTCTCTTTCAAAGAAAATTGTCCCTTTAGGACTTTAGTCGCGCGTGTCACAAAAAGAGAAAGAGTGTCTAAAATTAGGTATTTATGAATTATGACATAATAGAATGTTTTTCAAGACGAAAAAGTTACAGATTTTCTGTTGCTTTCACCAGCGACTTTGTCGTAGGACTAGGACAATTTATGCTTTATCACCTACACTGGAGCAAAAAAGTAAATGATTACATGTCGTTTAAAAGAAAAAGAACCAAAAACAGAAGTATGAAGGGGACAATCTGTCGTCATATAATTGAAATACCCTTGAACACGATGTTAACCCCCAATGAAACAAATCAATTAAGTTAGCAGCACATTTGTTACAACAGCGGAGATGTAAAGTAGTTGGTACCAACAATAACTGAGTTTATTGCAATTTTTTCTTCTCGTCGCATCGTGATTACCTTGATTATAAGTAATACTATTTACCCATAAAGTCGCTGGATGTATTGTATTTATTCTTTAGCCACAGTGTTAGTACTAACGAGTTCCAGAAAAGCATAAAGAGATTCAAATATACAACAATAATAATCCCTATTGGTTAGTATCTCTTTTAAGTGCAGTTGGTGGTACCATGAATAAATTGTTCTTCGTTGTTTTTGAGATAACACTATTAATACGTCCGTCATTTGACGGGACGTATTATGGTATGGGTCTGTCTGTACGTCCGTCACTTTTTTGGTTCCCGGGCATTAACTTGAAATCCGCTTATAGAATTCAAATCAAACTTAGTATGAGTGTTCCATGTCACAAGATGGGATTGACTTTGGCGTATGCCGACTTACAAGTGACGCCACCAGGTGGAAAAGTCTAAATGTTGTTTCTGTAGGTTAACTTGAAAACTTCTTGTGGAATTTAAATCAAAGTTAGTGTGATTGTTCCATGTGACAAGACGTCGCTTGGGATTAGTTTTGACGTATGTCGGCCTACAGGTGGCGCCCTACAAGTGGGGGCCGCCCTGTGGCAAAGTCTTAATGTGGTTTCTGTATATTAACTTGAAAACTTCTTGTGTAATTCGAATCAAACTTAGTATGAATGTTTCATGCGACAAAACGTCACTTGGGATTGATTTTGGTGTATGTCGATCTACAGGTGGCAAAGTCTAAATTTGGTTTCTGTATGAAAACTTGGAATCTCTTGTCAACATTTTTGTTCCAGACATTAACTTGAAAACTGCTTATGAAATGTAAATCAATATTATTAAGTATGAATGTTCCGTGTGTCAAGAACCCGTGGCTTAGTGGTAGCGTGTGTGCTTACTAATCCTACTTCGATTTACCGTTCCAGGATCAAGTCCGTCTGTCGACCATCAGGTATATGAGTGAATCACACGATGTGGCTCCGGCAATCGCGGAGTGGTTTTAACGAGGTTTCCCCCCGCTTTTCCACCGTAATAAGACAATGAGTGTGAAGTGGACAACCCGTCGTCATATAAATGAAATACCCTTGAGTACGACGTTAAACCCAAGTCAAACAAATCCATGTGCCAAGATAGGATTTTAGCGTAGCATTTTGTTTGGTGTAATCTTGTCTAGAGATGCTGTCACCTGGTGGGTTCTATTCAAAATCGATTTGAATATTCCATGCGGAAGGATTTCGCCGGGCGTATATTGCAACTCACGTTAGTTCTTTAGTTTGAACGGACTCCAGTTCAGAAAATTTTGCAGGTTCGAACCCGTCCGGAAATCGAACCCACGACCCTCAAGAGTCAGGCACCAAATCGACCACCCAGCCGGTCGGGTGGGTGAGTGGCCTAGAATCTGTTTAAACTAAGAAATTGTTATCCAAAAAATAACAATATACTGTTACTAATCACTTTGTAAAGGACACAAAAAGCATTCGGTGAATGAATTGACTTTCATCTTGAACTTTATAACTGCGCAAAAAACTAGTTTCCGTATTTTAGGATCATGCTGTATTAGTTTGAACTAGTTCTATTTAAGAAGAAAAAAACAAGACAGTGTTAACCTGGTTAATCTTCACTTTCTAAACGACTCTAAATTGTAGTGTTTAAACAGCTGCCAATACATCAGCCTTCACATCTTGAATATCAGTTAAATATAAACTCTTGTCCTTGGGCTCTTCAACTCCCCGTGGATTGTTGTCGAGAAGCTTCTTGAAGTAAAACTGAAAGAAAGATCCCTGGATAAAAGAACGGAGAAAACGTCAATGATAGTTTTGTTGTATGTGTGAAGCTTTAAACCATCGTGGATAATATGAGGTTAATCAGTCTTACCTGTCAGCCCTTTTTATAGGCCCACATCCGAAAATACATTACTGTATATTCTTCGATAGATTATGTATTAGATCACACCACTATCTGACATGTTGTCAATTAACAACAACATAGAGCCAGTAGTTTCCTACACGCGGAAATAACAAAGGCTGTTCAACTGCGAGTACCGGGTCAATCTCACGTAGTTTAGGACGCATTACATGTATACCTGTCTAATGCCTTCATCTAGAGCTCTCTCGCTCCGTCGACAAGAAACAAAATTGATAAAAGCATACAGCTTGACAAATCACCATTTGGGTCAACGGCCAGCCAGTCGTGGTTATAAGTCGTCATACTGTGCCGAAATCGAGGCGGCATTATTATTAAGATCGGGCAAAGACCAATTTCGTGAGCACAAAAGAAATAAATTGGATGTATTCCAAGAATGTTTCGCGTTCAAAGTATATAAAAGAAAGATCAATGTTTAACACTAACATTAAGTCCGGCGTTACATCCAAAGCAAATAAGCAAAAAATATGTGTATCGACTCCGAACAGACTATAATTTCTCTTAAAATGTACCTGTATCTGAAGAGTTTTCTGGACTGTTTGTTTTTTGCTTGATTTGGTGTAGCGCCGTACTTAAAGTTATATGATGGTGTGCCAGCCCAATGGGTGGTGGAAACCACCTTCGATCCAAATAGTAACAGACACAGACAATCGCCAGACGCAATAAGATCACAGACAGATCAGCTTCGTCTTGCCCATTGGTACTGTGAGCAGCAATGCAACAGGAAGCTCTTTCCAATGGCCTGCCCATTTTATATGAACCGGGTGCAAGTTAATTAGACTGAGGGTGAAATAGTTTTAATAGAGCCCTTTATAATAATGAACAACAAGTATTTTTTTCAAATACCTCAACGGTAGATGCAGAGTTCTGTATCTCTGTTCGTCTATCATACATGTAGCTCATAACAGCGTAATTTGAAGTTTTTTTTACACTTACCGAGAGCTACCTACTGTCTAATAATGTTTTGTAATCTGAACGATGTGGTGCATTTTGTATGTCAATTCCAAACTTAAAT
The DNA here is from genome assembly GCA_030265115.1 of Mopalia vespertina. NCBI lineage: Eukaryota > Metazoa > Mollusca > Polyplacophora > Chitonida > Mopaliidae > Mopalia > Mopalia vespertina. The sequence goes on along the minus strand of JAQQZZ010098965.1, from coordinate 8,569 downwards.
CGTCCAGATGCCGCGTGTAAAAAAAGTGGAACATGACGGTCCAAGTACATGTTGTCATGCCGTCATATTCCTTCTTTACAAACGAGATTTTCCATGAATATGGTCTTCTGGGTAATCTACCATTATGTAAGTATCCTCGCTTTCGATATTTCTGTAGTAAACAAAGATTTATGCTTATAACTCTCCATAATCTACTAGCTGAACGGACATTTATTTCTTGTTATATAACTCATTCAAAACAGATGACAACCGGAGCCGCTGGCACCGCAAAAGGAGAGAGCACTAGTCGTGCGCCTTTTCAACTCAATTAGGAAAAAAAATGAACTTTCCGTATGACTTGAAGGCTGAACAAACGACAGCACAGTGCATTTGAACAGTCATGTTTTCCTACGTGTCTCATGACCACGTGATATGCTTTGCCTGCTTGGATAGAGACGTGGCTGTCATGGATGTCAATTCGACTTGTCGGCTGAAGAGTTTTAGATTTTTTGGCAGAATGGCGAGTAAACTTCATCTTTGACACATGGGAGAAGCACACCTAATGCAAAACAGTACACAGAGTTTATTTGATGGGGATATGGACATGTAGAAGCGCTCAAACATAGTAGCTACCTCACTGGGTGCCCTGCATATTGGTAATCTATGTGAATGTTTGCTGTGATATAATTATGAACAGAGGATGTGCTCTTCCTTGACATGCAGCCTTTCACTCTTCGTGACTAATGTTGCTGGATATTAATCCATTAAGCTACTTTAATGTCCCACTAAATGATATTGCTTAATTCCAGCTGATTTCGGTTGTAAAGTCACGAATTGGGACTTGTGGATTATGAGTGCATTACTGGCGCTCCATCTGTCGTGAGAATGTTGTGCACACACAAAAACCCCAACAACAACGACAAATCACCCTCCCGAATTTAACATGCACCATCGTTGACAAATTTTGGTGAACAAATTTGACAGTGAATTCTTCAATAAAACACCTGCAAATGTGTAATCATTTACATATCGCTTGAGGTTTTGTTGACATTTGTACAAGTTAGTGACTCATGTTCTGTTTTTAGTAAGAGTTAATACCTTAGAACTTCCACGGTTTAATATTGACAAAAACTAACAAATGAATTTCAGGCTATCACACTGATACCTGATATCGAGAGCAGTTGATGAATGCGCTTTCTTTTAGAGGACGAGTTTATTCCAGGCATTTCTCGACTCCAGGCATTCGGGATATTACCAGCTTTATCACATCAAGAAGTCGCCTGCTGTTGGCGCTTATTAAATTTTCACGCTTTCGGAACTGTTCCTGTTTGTAATTTATATATATATAAAAATAACTTTTGAGGATGTGATTAAAGCGGAAACAGTGACCTCTTTGTATTATCCGGATACTCTGGTATATAAGGATAGTGTAAAGATTTTCGCATAAAAATATGTCTACTAAACAGAGCGTAGGTTTGTCCGTCTAATACACATTTTTGTTAAGCTGTCCGGTGATTATAATGACTTCCTTTAAGCAGTTTAAATTACAGTTTTTTGACAATCAATGTAAATTTTCTGTAGATATTTATAATAACTTAAAAGTGATTTTAGATTAAGGTAAAACTCTTCTATGATTTTAATGTTATGTCCATTGTAATTCTCTTTGTAATCTGTAGTTTGGGAAAACGGGAATCACTGACGAAAGTAAAAAATGATCAGTCGCATCTACAGTATTGTCGTGGCAATGAGACGAAACCCTTCGCATAATGATGTCTTATTATACACTTAACTGTTCATCCCTGCGATGTCATGCACAAACTACAACTGTCTAATATGCTACGATATTGGACACCGATCTTTCTGACGTCACACATTTGACGGACTACTTTGTGTTTAAAAGCAAGCAGACGTTAAAATAAATTGTCGACGATTTGACAGCCGTTGACTGAAATTTCTGACTCAGAAATAAAAGAGCTATGTGAACCATTTTAAGACAAGCAAGAAGACAAACTTTCGCAATTTCACAAAGTAACAAACGACATTAAGAATTCATGATGTGAACAGTTTTATTGAGTCACAAAAGAAGCGAACGCCAGTTTCAACGAATCACGACAACACCGCTGGTTTTGAGAAAATAAATAAGAGCAGTAGTAAATGATTGAAATCATCTTAATGTTTATCTGGCCAAGTTATTATAGACAAAAGGAAAAAAATTAACTTTAACTTACCTTGTTTTCTTTTTATTTCATTTAATTTAAACATAGACATCGATATCCCTCTACTTGCGTTCACGAAAATGTCATAAGGTGCATGAACATCTTAAATCCAAAAAATAAAATGCAACTTCCTCGAAGCGAGACAAATGTTCCTTTTATAACACAAAATCTGCAGTTATCTGTTTGAACTTTTGAGGAAATTGTTCAGATTTAGATGTCGTGAGCACAAATACCTTAGATTTCACAGGCAATCTCAATAGATGTTGATTGAACACATTTTTTAATGACGCCAGGTCAAGATAGAGAAACAATGGACGGGATTCACAGAGATAACATTCTTTCCACACCCTTTGCCTCTGCGCCGCAACTGACAGCGATGAACTCCCGTAAACCCATCGCCTTGTACAAATTATTTGTCCAGGCCGGCATACTGTAAATCTCCCTGTCGATGGTCCTCTTAAGTCACCTAGTTCACACCGATCCGGGAAAAAGTACCCTAGATCCTAGCCCGAACATTGGGCTTTTTTTTTTATGTTTGCCCATTTGAATAATTCGGACATTCCTCACGCAAACACATAGCCCGAATGCCACAGGTTACCCGATTTTTGATATGTTCTAAGTTTTAACTGACGTCTCACCTAAACTCACTGCACATATATTTACTCTCGCAAGTTGGACTATCTACGTAGATTAAATCAATAAAGGATTGAAAAATGTACATTTCCAATTCATTAGTACCTGTAATTAACACGAATGATCGACATGAAGAGCAACTGAAGTGAACACTCTTTGTCAATTTGCCACCTTTCTGTTTCATTGTTTTTAAAGTATGATAATAACGCATGCGCAATACATGATTTACCTTAAGCTACGTCATTGTTAGTTTACATATCTTCGGAAATTTCCAAATTTGGAAGGGATTTAACCCGAACACTTCGTTGGAACACACGGAAATAAATTTATGCGAATCCAAAGGTCAAGTGAACCTGTGTCCACGAGGGATGACAATTGGTAAGATCTGACTCCCATGGTGGAACATCAATTGGTGCATTGTTGATGAAAACGACAAAGGCCGCTGTTCGGCAGAATCACAAACCGCTCAGTCAGAAAAAACAACAACTGTTTAAACGCTCGTGAAATCTGAAGCACTTGCACATGAAGGTATAACAAAAAACACTGGGCACTAATCAAATATCCAGGATGAGTCTGACAGCACGCTTGACCACTCCGAACGACGGCAGATTTTACAGATCATGCCGTCTCTCAGTTCGTGTGCTAAAATATTCTGAAGTTCCATGTATCAGTTTCACGCAGTCCTAGTTAAAATATCAAATCTCTCCACTAATTCTCTTTCGGTCTCATCATAGCATGGTCATATCAGTCTGTTTGGAGGCGAAGTGTTGAATAATTGTACGTTCAATTTTCATTATCCTGGTAATAAGGTTCTCTGTGATAATTTTAGTCTTTCCGAAGGTTTCGTTTAAAACGTTAATTCACAGCGGAGTTCTGAAACTGGTCACGTGACGTTATATTTTTGAAAGTCAATCTGTTTACATTGTATTCGTGCGCTCGGCGCATCGCCAGTTAAAATCAGACAAGGGAAAGAGATAAAAAGAAATTAATAACTGAAAACTTTGTTTTAGTGTATGTAATCTTGATTTTGTTCATTTTATTTAAGTGGGTGTATAATAAATAGCTTATTGGATTGAATGGTTCTGTATGGACTTGCGCTGGGAAGCTGGTCGCAAGCTCGCAGCTTCGGGCAGCTTCAGAACTCGTCCATACAGAACCATACAATCCAATAACCTATAAATATTTTAGTCGCAGTTAAAAACTTGCATTTATATAAAGCAAAAAGAAGTCTTGTCTTCTCCTTTTAAACTTTGTCGCGGCAATAAGACGAATTCACAGAACAGGCCTAACGATGTCCTATTCGATAGGCACTAAAAACATGTCGAATGTATTTGTAAAAAAACAACTTGAATTCAGATTAATGTCAACTTTGGACATTTGTAACTTGTTCTTCAGAAAAGATGAATCCTAACAACAATATCACAGGTATACGTATTAAGAACATACTATCGAAATAAATATGCGTTTTTGTGGTTGATTTAACGTTCATTTAAACGACTTGTATCTTGCGTAAAATCAATATTCTATAAAAAAAAAGCCCAAAGCCATCAGAGTTCAAGGACTGTGTGTGGCCTAACGATGTCCTTTACAAGTGCACCTATTGCTCAAAGAATGGAGATATTTATACGATTGTAAATTGAATAGTTCGTTGCTTATATCCTGGAATCTGTTGAGTTGTTGAAACCAATAAACACATTATTATAAAAGACAAACAGTTGACTGATGAAGAAATAAAATCACCAGCATCCTAATAACATTTGCACATTGGTGTATTTTGTTTGATTGGCAGGTGTCAGTAATGATAAGGATTGTTTTCCTGATCAGGTGTCCATATCATCGTTACCTCACACACGCTAGTTATTATCGTGATACATTTCAGGCATGAGTATGTTGTCATACTTGTCTACTCTGTCTATATAAAAACTTTCTATTTTCTGGGCTGAGGAAGGGAAACATATGAAAATAGTATGTGCTTTAGCGATGATACATTAACGTAGTCAGCTGTACCTTCGTATATGGTGATTGTGTAGTCTCTATGCTACGTGTATAAACATATGGGTTTATACTTGTTTGATCTAAATGTTTTATAAGTTGCGAAACGTTCGATCATTTTACTATAATAAATTGCCAAAAAAAAAAGCAAACAAACTTGATTGTTTATTATTCCGACAAATTGTTCTTCCAACTAGCAAGACACCAGTTATTTCAAGTGAACCGGTTTTCCAACTGTGTGTCCCTATCGACAGGACCCTGGTCCAGACCTCCCAGTGATATGCAAGTGTTAAGCCAGGTTGTTTTGCTCGCTTGAAGGTGTGTGCAATGGTGTCATTCTACCAATACACAATATGTTTGAGGATGGAGTAAAAAACCTGATAGCTGCGAGAACCTGACATGATTTTATCAATATTTACCAATACTTCATTTACCAAACAGAGACTTTCTAAAACGTTTGTCACTATCTTAAAATATCTATGTTTTAAAACACAGCTGTTTGTCCTGGTGTCTAGTTATTTCATCTTAATCACGGAATAGTATATGGTTTGTTTGCATTAGAAAACTTCCACCAATACACTTCCTTATGTATTGTATGTCTTGGTGTATTTTTTAGCCACAGTGTAAGTGTGTACAACGAGTTCCCCAAAAGCATAAAGAGATTCAAATATAAAACAACAACACAAAAATATTCTCTATGGGTTAGTTTCTGTTTATAGTTCAGTTGGTGATACCGTTTATCAACACAGGGTGAATAAATTGTACTTCGTTATTTTTGAGATAACACTTTTTAAATTTGAATAGTCTCCAGTTCAGAAAATTTTGCAGGTTTAAACCCGTCCGGAAATCGAACCCAGGACCCTCAGTCAGGCACCGAATCGACAGCAGTAAATGCCGGCCCCCTAGACCACCCAGTCGGTCGGATGGCTGCGTAGCCTAGAATCTATTCAAACTAAGAAACTATTATCCCCAAAATAACAAAAAATAACTTTTCACTTTCGTAAGGCCACAAAATAATTCGGTAATTGAATTGACTTTCATCTTCAACTTGACGAAACTGGCTTTTCTATTACTGCTCAAAAAAGTTATTTTCCTTATTTTATGACCATTCTGTATTAGTTTGAACAGGTTTTATTTAGTAAAAACAAAACAAAAAAACATCTGAAATAGATAGTATTAAATAAAGTGTTAACCCAAAATACTGTTAATCTTCACTTTCTTAACGACGTCATATAATTATTCGAGTGTGTAAACAGCTACTAAAACATCTGGCTTCAAATCAATATAAACTCGTGGATTGTTTGTCGAGAAGCTTCTTGAAGTAAAACCGAAATAAAAAAAGTGGAAGTATTTAATTCCTACTTACGATATCCTGATACTGAAACGAAATGGTTATTTCTATGTGTTAGAATTGATTTGATTTGATATTCTGTCACCATAATATATAAAACGCATTAAGAGCACAATTTAACAATAACATGACGGGAATAAAGCCCCAAAAAGGCTTGTTCTATCCCAAAATATTTAATTATTATGTATAATTTGTTCAGTTGTAAACATAACTAGATTCGTTATTGAAACTGTTTTTAGGCCGTATGATACATGGTAGCGATTATTTATTATTGCTATTTTTTTTAATTAAATGAGAAGTGGCCAGGACGAATAAGGAGTTATCACAGTGGGATGAATTGAAGTAAGTATACTTTTAATCTCGATTTGGAAAGTGATCTTGATTCAATTACTCGAATTGGTATTGGTAATTAGTTCCATTCCCTAGGACCGACTGGTGGCGAGCATTGACAATAAAACAGCCCACATTTTAGATGCCTGTTTTGTTGTTTACAGTTCACCAGTGTGTGCTATAGTCTGAGCCAATTATATTAAACGTCGGGGAAGATGAAGGGATCAAAAACGCCTGGATAAAAGAACGGAGGAAACGTCAATGATAATTGTGGGTTTTTTTTCTGTGTGTGAATCTAAAAACCATCTAGTATAATGTAAGGTTAATCAGTCTTACCTGTCAGCCCTTTCTAAAGGCCCACATCGGAAAATACATCTGTGATAGATTATGTATTACATCACACCACTGTCTGACATATTGTCAATTAACAGCCACATAGAACCAGTAGTTTCCTACACGCGGAAATAACAAAGGCTTTTCAACTGCGAATACGGGGTCAACTTCACGTAATTTAGGATGCATTACATGTATACATGTATAATGCCTTCATCTACCGCTCTCTCGCTCCGTCGACAGGATTGTTCCGGTGCTATTTTGTAATATATGGTTAATACTGGGGTTTGATAACGCTGCTTGATTTGCTAATATACCATTATGGTCTCCTTTTAACACAGAGGAATCAGAACAGATTCACGATGTTGCTTGAGTAGAATTTTGACAGAAAAAAAAATGATAAAAACTTACAGCTCCACAAATCACCATTTGGGTCCCCGGCCAGCCAGTCGTGCGTCTAAGCCTTTATACTGTGCCGCAATCGAGGAAGCATTATTGGATATGCCGGCATTGAATATCTAAAGTGTATCTCTCCAGCGATAGATATCAATTTATCATTGAAGCCATCTTTGCTAGCGAAAAGTTTTAATCCGAGCTACTCTGCATTATACAACTCATCGATTTGTTATGGCCCGATATGATGATACAAGATTGATTTCACGGTGTTGAAACATTTTTGAAAGATAATGTTAGGAAGACCAGATATATCATCTTGTCAGATTTATAATTAAATTTTCTACAAGGAAAGTCACGATCCTGTCATGAATAAAGCTTAAAAAGAGGTACAAGTCCATTAAATATGGTCGAAATTCAAGAAGATCAGGCATAGTCCAATTTTGCCAAAATAATTTTTGTTGATACCAAGAATGTATCCCTTACAAAGTATATACAAAGATCAATGTTTAACATCTGTTTCATCATGTGAGTTAAATAATCTTAAATACGGCTTTAAATCCCATTCAAACCAGCAACAATTTATTATAGAATCGCAGGACTCCGAACAGACAATTAGTTCACTAAAATGTACCTGTATACAGATATATCTGCAGAGTGAAAACAGCCAACTCATTGTTTGTTTTTTGCTTGTTATGGTTTAACGCCGTATTTAAAATTTGTTTAAGTCATATGACGGTGTGACGCGAATGGTAACAAACACAGACAACACAGGACAGTCGTAAGACGCAACATGATATACGATAACATCAATGACATATCAGCTTCGTGTTGCCCCTTGGTCCTAAGAGCATCAAGGCAACTGGAAACTCTTGCCAATGGCCTGCCAATTTTCTGGCATGTATATATCAGCCGTAGGTTAATTAATTAGATTGCGTGTGAGTTTCCGGTTGAAATAGTTGTAACTGAGCCTTTTATAACCATTAACGACAAGTCTTTCACTCTTCATGTCTAACGTTGCTGGATATTTATTCATGAAGCTTAACTGCTTTAATGCCCACCTAAATGATATTGCTAAATTCCAGCTTAATTCGGTTGTAATGTAATCATCGTGTCTGTTTCATTTATATTTCTGGTCAACAATTTAATCCGGCTTTACTTGAGAGTGGGTTTAGTTATTTAAGTCGAGAATTTATTCTGATCTTTTTATGAGAATTATTATTGAAGTCAAGGATTGGGACTTATGGATGATGAGTGGATTACTATTGTTAGAGCCAGTAGTGTAGAATTTCCCAGTAGTGTAGAAATCGACCAGTAGTGTAGAAAAAATCAACCAGTAGTG
>JAQQZZ010098964.1:0-32164 GCA_030265115.1 Mopalia vespertina | reverse complement strand
CTCGCCTCTTACGATCGACCGAGGAAGCCGAGGGAATATTCTGCAGGGCCATGGCCCACCCGCTCCCTCACGGGGCCTGAAGCATGAAGTGAATACCACAGGAACGTAATCCTGACGGGCAGCTGATATCCTCTGTGGTTATCTGCCAGAGCAGATCTTCTTAAATATTCGATGACGGCTGCAATGTCATTTGTACTGATCAGATTCCATACTTAATCTCTAAGTTTTAAATAAAAGTCGCCCTATCCCATCATTGTTAAGATCCAGCTTTGAATTAACGATTGTCAGGTGTATAGCTATAGTAGCTAAAATAGATTTTAAAAATATTTAAAAAAGCAAATTTTAAGATATTAAAACAGTGTATGTGTGAAAAAGAGTTTTGAACCAGCTATTTCTCGACAGCCGTAGTCTATTAAGAATTGTGGCATTAGCGAGGATAGAAGAGACATGCCGTAGGGCGCAGACAGTGTTAAAAATCAGCTGTAAAAAGATTTCTCATCATATGTTATTAACGCTTCCTGGTTGTCCACAGGGTTGATATTGTCACAGATTTTCCGGCAAAACAATGGAGAGAAAGACATACATAGGCTTATTGCTAATTGCTGAAAAGAGAAGGAATTTGGTAAGGCGATTTATATTAGAATTGTCAACAAGGGGCGACTTTGCAGGGGAGGTGTAAAAACAACTAATATTGGAGCCCTATTAGTCAGTATAGTTGACAAATATATTTTTACAAGCTGAATTAGCTATACTGACAATGCATAACCGCTCGGACTGTAAAATCCGGAAAAGAATAATTACTAGTTTAAAAATAGATACCCGGTATTTTTACAAATGCAGTGGGGAATCGCACCATGGTGATGTGAACTGAAGACCCAAGACGGACAATGATTCGGGGACTGACGTGAAATGTTTTCCACAGCCTAACTCTCGTTGTTATTGGTGGAATTGGTTTGCGCTGGTCCCCAATCAGCTTATATGAGGAGTTTGGGATATCTTCCGTTTAACGAAGGTAGATACAATCTGACTCTTCATATACGTGACACTGAGCTTTGCTGGCAAAAAAACATTTTCGCACTGATTCACATGCCTCTTCCCGTATCTATTAAAATGCCGCGTAACTGTTGAATTATAAGTTTGTATCAGAGACTAACAACAACTTTATGACACATTTGCGAACCGCAAACACTCTTGAGTGCTATAGATTAGTGAGGGAATAATATAAGAATACGCTTCCAGTCAAAGAACAAGAAATGGTTTTAGTAGCTCACGATGTATCATATACAAATCAAAAATATTCACGGTTATCAAGTAAATAGTATTGAATACTAATTGCAAGAAAACACATTTCACGGGTGTTATCTGAAATCGATGGGTTCCTTAGAGCCAAATTGATCAATAAGCATCAGAGAGGCGAATAAAATGTCTTGCAGAATTTAACGACTGTTCATTTAAAATCAAATATAGTGTTGGTTGTAAAGTACTTTGGGGGTCTTTCAAATTCATCAAATTCTGTCATGAAGGGCATTCGTTAAAAAGATATATTTGGAAGCAAATCCTGCCATCTTGTTATCTTATTCCCATGCGCCTTTGTTCGTTCACAACATCTGGCATAAGGTAAAGTCACAATGTCAGAATCTGCTTCGCCGACAAAGGCTCATGGGAATCGGGTGCACACAAAATCTCAAAGTACAACGGAAACGGCTATCATGGCTGAGCTAGCTGACACAAGGTTCTACGGATTTATTTTGTTTCGTTACTAGTTTACTGATTTTGTCGCCCAAGGCGTATGCTTTACGCTGGAAAACTGGAATAATGCGTGTTATGTAGAAGCAATTGTAGGCAGTGAAGTCATATATATTTTATTTCGCCTTTGTGAGGTAGCATTCTCTTTTCTGTGTCCCGAGTTTAGCAAATATCCCAGTATGATGAGGCTTACAACGTTTTATAAGACGTTTTATAAAACTGTACATTATTTATAATTTCAAGATTCCGAAGACATTCACCGCTAGAAATGGCAACAGTCAGTCTATTGTTAATTTTGTGATATTAAACATGAATATACATTATATGCCTTATACATCATTGGGGTTTAACGCCATACTTAAGGCTGTTTCATTCATATGCCGGCGTGTCAGCATACTGGGTTGAGGAAACCACTCTCTATGTTTTTGGTAACAGTGACAAGACAGAACAATCTAAAGACGCATTAAAAAAGATACCACCAGCTGATCGGCTTCGAGTTGCAGCATAGCTATGACAGCACCAGGGCAACGGGTGCTGTCAACCGCACCAACCTTCAACGGCACTTCCCTTTTTGACGACAAACATGTTATGTCGTTAAAAGCACGCAGTTGTAAACAATTTAACTTATACGCAGGTCCTATTACGTACAAATGGCGCATAGAAGTACTCAAGATGTGACATTTAATTAAGCGGATCTCTATTTCCTCGCCTGTCTCAATTGGCTCAAATTGACAGCTAGTTTGGCACGGGAAACAAAGCCACCTTCACCGACGATCGATGATGCGAATAGGAAATATAATTTTATTCTAAAAGCGACCTAATGAAGAGCGTGTTCAGTTAACAGGAGCAGACCTCTCGACACCATTAACTTATCTTATTACCGATAGAGCATGTTATCAAGCTTGGTCGCTTCAAGAAACATTTATATTTTACAGCACACAATAAAACACCGTAGACACACCTAATAGTGTCAATACACACCAATTTAATGTACATTAAATCTAAACAGTTGATAGCTACATAACATAGCAGTAGGAACAAAGTTAACTGAAGGTTCATGTCCTGAACCTATTGGGGCAATATACCCGAGGTTCATGATTCATCAACGTTCTACATGTTGAACCATCGGCCAGTTCTTTTGCAAATATTCAAGTCTCTGAACTTCGGGACCAGTGAGTCATGAGTTGGTAGATGGAGATTTGTCCAAATTGATATGTAGTTTGACTGTCTGGCATACAATTATGATTGAAATCATTTTGAACCTGCAAAATACATGTTTAATCTAACCATCAAAGGAAATCGGGGTTTCAACCATCAATCATAAACTATTTGTGCTGAACTGGTCTACATGTTCTTTTACAAACATGAATCGTTCTTTATTGGAACAGACGCTGTGTTTCCCTGAAAAACAGAACGGGAAATTCGTTTCGATCTCCAGTGTTTGACCAGGGCTCATTTATTACCTGGTAGTCATCAGTCGCCACTTGAAACATTCTAAACGACCCTCTCGTTATCGGAGTTGGTTTTCATTTCCGCCAACACATCTCAATCTCCCGTTACATTTAACCCCAGCTATAATCGATGTCACCAATAAAGGTACCAACAAATGAACATCCTATATATGTTTGATCAGAAAACTGACCATTCGTTACCAGAAAAGTAAATTTACAAGTGCAAGTGAACAATGATCAAATATATATATTTTTTAAATTATTAATAAGAATATTGGAGTCGTAAAAATTTCCTTCTTTGTCATACTATTTCTAAACACGCTTACTATGTCATCAATTTCTGGCATATGTTTTTACGATTACAATGATCTGGTCCAAGGTTGTAATGTCGTAATATCAAAGATCGGTTAATGGCCTAAAACCAAATCAATTATTGATGCTTACCACAAAAGTAACCGATAATCTGACTAGATGTTTTTTTTTCTTCTTTCCTTTTGTTAAAGTAGCACGAGTCCAGTTAAAAGACCACGCACAGCTAAGCTTAACAAATAGGGAAAATGACGTTAGGGTTTAGGGCCGTACAATATGGTCCGTTTTGGACCAGTTTATTTGTTTGATTAGTGTTGAAATTCGCACGCTGGGGATATTTCTCCGGTAATTGTCGTAAAATCTTGTAAAACCACTCCTCGACATCCACATCCACCAGAAAATCTGACTTTTTTTTATAATGGATCGGCCTCATGCCCCTGTGCGGTACATTTAATACATTCTAACATAGAGGTCAAATCAATCTTTCTTTGGTCAAGACTCTTATGTTCTGACGGGCCAGTTCAGATTTACAACAACAACAACAGGGAAAATATGTCCTAGATACAAGATAGTGGTTTCCAGGGTGCACCTACTTCCGGCCGAGGATAAAGCTCTATGCCAACTGCCTAGAATTTCAAAATAGGAAGCTTCATCTCTGTAGACCAAAATCCATAGGCGCTGGACACCTCTGCAGCTAAGATACACACAGATGTTAAACTTGCATCAATAATCTACGAACAGATCTAATTGAAATGGATAAATTCTCGGTTCTGTGTGGCTGATAATAAATCAGAACCTACTGTTTAATTTGTAAATATCTCATACCTCAGACTAATAAAGAATGCTAACGTCTGATAGCGCTGTCATTTCCTACTCTCGTAAAGCAATACACTCATCGTTTCCAGTGTTATAGGTCATTGTCCGCCATTGCCTCGACAATCATGTTAATAATACGGAACCATATAAATCATTGATCGCCAACAAATTCCAGACACGCGGCAGTCAGTGAAACAATATCATTACTAGATATAACAACACATGATGTCGCGTAGGAGTGGCCGTCAACACCCGTTTTGTGGAGAAGTGGACTTCACACCCGTTTCGTGAGTGTTTCTGTTTAACTAAGCTGACTTTTGATAACCTGTTTAGTTTATTTATCTCAATAGCCTATGGAGGAGGATATCCCATTTTATTGACGGGGAGGCGGGGCGGGGACAAGCAGCCGTGGCTACGTAGTTAGCGTGTCGGACAGTAAATTGGATTTACGGAGGGTCAGATACACGTATCTGTCCCTTTTCTTAATTAAAATGATGAGGCTCACAACAGCTATTTATCTGTCTTCAAATGAATCACTGACATACATTGATCTACATGTACATGGAATTCATAAGTATTATGTATCGCATGTTATCTAACAATAGTGTCTGTCCAATACGGGGTTTATCCTCAAGAAAATGACACGGCTGTCAAATACCGACATTTGTAATTATGGCCCGTTGGTCTACTAAGACACATCATTGGGAAAGTTTTATTTGGGTCGTGGAACTCAGGAACTGTTTGTAATTACTGACATGATAGTAACAGGTCACTGATCGTTACAACTTAAAAGGGATTGGAAGCAAGTTCCATATCAGAATGTTCCCGGGGCATTTTTGTCCTTTTCAGAAAAAAAAGATTGGACGACTGTGGCTTATGTTTGAACCTCTACTGGACGGAATAATCAATTTTTTCCATTAAAGTTATTTAGATAGGTAGATGTTAAATTCTGCTGTGCAAACACGTGACGATTTTGCGGCATGTATGGAAGACCTTCAACGCCATACCAGAGCTTTCATAATCAATGCAGGAAATACTGAGATAAGCAGCGACTATAACTGCGGTTACAGGCCTACAACTGATGTAAAAAGAGAAATGTAACCGGAGAGAATAAAATATTAAAATTATTTCAACACTGATCATTTTGTTGCGATTACACATTGCTTCACTCGCTTGTGGGAAACGGATATTACAGCTTTTTGTGCTTGAAAAAGGACTGTGTTTTGTTTTTATGGAATTTTCCATTCGCTGACATTTAAAGGTAGTAAATTAAATACTAGCATTCGGTGTCAGGAATATCTTTAATGTATAGATTTTAAAAGAACTCCAACTGAAACGGAATTAGTGAGAGACACTTCTTGATCGGCAAACTATCGGAGAATAAAAACAGCAAAAGTACAGGGATTTTTACACGCAAGTTTGCATCTCAAAACGGACAATGGTTCAAGGATTGTAGTGAAAGGCTTTCAACTGACTTACTATTTATTGGTGAAATTGGTCGGCACTGGCCACCATGCAATCAGCTTATACGAGTTGTCTGAAGCATTGTCTTCAGATAAACCAAGGTAGACACAATCTAACTTCTCCCATACGTGACACCGAGGTTTGTTGTCAAAACATTTTCCCAGTGATCTCCTCCCGTATCTATTAACTAGTCAATTTGTGTGTTACCGACTAGCAACAACTTCATGATACATGTGCGAGTAGCAAACATGCAAATATAAGAGTAGGTTCCCAGTCGAAAAAAGGGAATGGTTTTAGTAGTCACGTTATATAATATGGAAAAAAAAAATACCGGTTATCAAGAAATTGTAATCAATACAAATAACAAGAAAACAAAATCAACGGGTGTTATGTGAAATAACTAGCTTCTTATAGAACCAAATTTATCCAAAGGCGTCAAAGAGGCAAATAAAAAGTCTTGCCGAATTTTACAACTGTTTATTTCAAATCAAATATAGTTTTACAAGACTCAGGAGGTCTTTCACCAAATTCAATACTGAGGAGCATTTTTTAAAAAGATATCTTTGGAAGCAGACAAAAGAATCCCTCAGGCAGTCAACAGAAATCAGATATCCTCCAAATGAGACCTATTATAGTTTTCAGGCATAATGGTATTTTTTCACATTGGCTAATACGAGGTTTCCACGCACCTAGACACGTATAATGTGTTTATTTTGTTTCTTTATTAGTTAGCTGCGTTTGTCGCCCCATCCGTCAATGGAAGACTGGAATATTGCGAGTTATGTAGCGACAATTTTAGCAGTGACGACATATATATTATATATCTTATACATCATTGGGGTTTAACGCCAAAATTGAGGTTGTTTCACTCATATGGATGCGTGTCAAGACTGCTGGGTGAAGGAAATTACCCTCTAAGGGTGCAGCGAGAAGACAGAACAATCACAAACCTCAATAAAAAGACACCAACAGCTGATCGGCTTTGTGTTGCACCGTAGCTATGACAGTACCAGGGTAACGGTATGTCCGTTACATACGTTACGGACATACGTATGTCGTCATCGAAGACGGTATGTCTGCTCGCAGTTGTAAATAATGCTACCTGTCTAAAATCGTGTTAGTTACAGTTGGTACATAGAGGTAATCAAGATAGGACATTTCATTTAGCGAATCTCTATTTCCTCGCCTGTCTCAATTGGTTCAAAATGACAGTTAGTTTGGCACAGCGAAACAAAGCCAACTTCACTGACGATCGATGAAGCGAACAGGAAATATAACTGTATTCTAACAGCGACCTAATGAAAAGCGAATTCAGTTAACAAGAACTTAAATCTCTACACAAATTTACTTATTTTATTACCGATAAAACATGTTATCAATCTTGGTTTCTTCAAGAAACATTTATTGTTTACATCACACAATAAAACACCGTAAACAGGTTTATAATGCCAATACGCACCATTTTAATGTGTATTAAATCTAAATCTAATAAAATGATAGCTAGCAGTAGACACAAAGTTAACTGAAGGTTCATGTGCTGAACCCATAGGGGAAATAAACCCGATATTCATTATTCATCAACGTTCTACATGTTGAACCATCGGCGAGCTCTTTTGCAAATATTCAAGTCTCTTAGCCTCGGGACTCGTAAGCGATCAACTAGTTGATGAAGATTTTTTTTTCCAAATTGATACGGAGTTTGAATGTATGGGATAACATAATGACGGAAAACATTTTGAAATTGCACAAAAAAATTAATCCGAGTATCAACGGAAATCAGGGGTTCGACCATCAACCATAAACTTTTTGTGCTGAACGGATCTACATGTTCTTTTAAAAACATTAATCATTCTTTATTGGAACAGACGCTGTGTTTCTCTGAAAAATAGAACGGGAAATTCGTTTTGATCTCCAGTGTTTGACCAGGGCTCATTTATTACCTGGTAGTCATCAGTCGCCACTTGAAACATTCTACACGACCCTCTCGTTGTCGGAGTCGGTTTTCATTTCCGCCAACACATCTCAATCTCCCGTTACATTTAACCCCAGCTTTAATGTAAACAGACAGTTCGAAATCGATATCACCGATAAAGGAACCAAAATACGAACAGCTTATATATGTTAGATTCAGAAAACGAATTCGTTACCAGAAAAGTAAATTTACAACGGCAAGTCAACAATGATTAAATATTTTGGTTTCTTTTAAAAATGATTATCAACAATAATTGATTCGTAAAAATATTATTCTTTGCAAAAGTAGAGCTAAAGAATTACAATGATCCGGTCCAAGGTTATATAATGTCTCCATATCAAAGATCGGGTTTTGGCCTCAAAACCAAACAATTATTGATGCTTCCGACAAAAGTAACACAATCATCTGACTAGAGGTTTATTTATTCTACTTTGCTTTCGTCAAAGTCATGCAAAAATACCAAGCAAAGCTAAGCTTAAAAATAGGCAATATTCTAATCCCAGGAAAGACCAAGGGAAGCTGCAACCATAACTGTTGGTACAGGCCGACAACTGATGAACTTGTCGAGAGAAATTTTACCAGAAATGATAGAATATTCAAATTATTTCAACACTGATCTCTTTGTTTCGTTTACACATTACTTCACTCGCTTGCGGGAAACTGATTTTACAGTTTTTTGTGATCGAAAAATAAGACTGTGTTTTGCTTTTATGGAATTTTCCATACGCTGACATTTGCTAGTGAAATGTATAAATTAAATACTAGTATTCGGTGTCAGGACTATCAATGATGTATGGATTTCAAAAAATTATTAAAAAAAACGGAATTACTGAGTGCCACTTGTTGAAATGCAAACAATCGGAGAATAAAATCATCAAAAAATACAGTAATTTTACAATTCAATTTTGAACCACGTTGGTTCATTTAACTAGAGCATTTCTTTGCCATTCACGTTAATAATAAACAGTTTTGAGTGTTTTGTTGCCTTTTCTTTTTTAGCTTTTTAACATCACTAGAATCGATAAATCTTGTACAATGACGCTGACATTTGCAAAGTGAAATGTATAAATTAAATACTAGCACTCGGTGTCAGGACTATCAATGATGTATGGATTAAAAAAAAAACAACAAAAAAAACAGAATTACGGAGTGCCACTTGTTGAAATGCAAACAATCGGAGAATAAAATCATCAACAAATACAGTGATTTTACAATACAATATTGAACCACGTTGGTTCATTTAACTAGAGCATTTCTTTGCCATACACGTTAGTAGTAAAGACTACTAAGTGTTTGGTTGCATTTTTTAGTTTTTATAATATCAATAGAATCGATATATCTTGTACACTAAATAACTAAACTGTGTCCTCTCTGTACGGTAAATACTCTTTATCCTATAAGCAGCATAAACCGTATTATAATCCGAGGGACGTTTCAGGTTCATGCCATCATTTATTATTCGGTATGAAATCAGATAATATACCCATTTTAATCAGCAAAATAGAATGTCCCTTATTTTGAGATAAACAGTTACTGTGGAGGATATTGGTGAATATTTATTTAATTGTTAATGTCGGGGCGATGCATGCAACTTGGTAAGAAAATGTCATTCCGCCATTTTACGAAACAATCCTAAAATCTGACAATAGTTTAAAACGGAAATATCTTGTATGATTTATTTCTTTGGTTGTCTCATATTTTAACTGGAATTGTCCAATGGTGGTATGTTTCAGTAAATAATATTGCTTGAATCCATCAATGTTATACAGTCTGGGATATTTGCAATGTAGCACTGTGATACTGTACAAATCAAAGTAAAGTCTACTATTTAAAGCCGATCAGGAACTGTTTGTACTAAATGACAGGAGACTAACAGGTCACTGATAGTTACAGCGTAAAAGGGCTTGGAAGTAACACATTTCTATATCAGAATGTTCCCGGTTATTTCTTTTGCTTTTCAGAAGAAAAAACTCGACGACTGTGGGTTATGTTTGAACCACTGATGGGCGGAAAAATCAATATATTCCATTGACGTAATTCAAATAGGTAGATGTTAAATTCTGTTGTGCAAACACATGACGATTTTGCGGCATGTGTGCAAGATCGTCAACGCTATACCAGAGCTTTCCAATCAATGCAAGAAACACTGAGAAAAGCAGCGACTATGTTAAACTGCGGTTACAGGCCGACAACTAATGAATTCGTCGAGAGAAATCTAACCGGAGATGATAGAATATTAAAATTCTTTCAACACTGATCTTTTTGTTTCATTTACACATTGCTTCAATCGTTTGCGGAAAACTGATTTTAAACCTTATTGTACTCGAAAAAAGTGTTCTGTATATATTTTAATAAAAATATTCAGATAAAAAAGAATTTCAGAGTGCCACTTAATGAAGGCAAGCAATCGGATAATAAAATCATCAAATGTACATGGATTTTAGAATACAAGTTTTAATCTCGTCGATTCCTTTAGCTAAATCGTGTCTATGCCATGCACGTTAGCAGAAAAGAATATTCCATTTTCGATTGTATTTTGTAGCTTTTTGATTTAAATAGAATCGAAATCCTCTGTATACTTAATAATAAACTATGACCTCTCTGTAAGGAACGTAGTCTTTATCTCATAAGCAGTACATAACGTAATATAGTCCGAGGGACGTTTCTACTACAAACGTCTCCAGGATAAGTTTAGACTGTTTCCTGGGGGGAAGATACATTCCAAGATACATTTCAAGATGTAGGTTGTATCGAGTTTCTCTTTCAAATTCTTACAGAAAAGGGGCCAAATGTCTGTTTGTTTGGTTGAGGTTTAATGTCATACTCAAGGGTATTTCACTTAAATGACGAAAGGATTGTCCACTTCACACTGTGCCTAGCCAAATTACTGTGGACATCCGGGAAGAAACCTAGTGATTGCCGGAGCCACATCGTGTGACTCACTCACATACCTGATGGTCGACAGACGGACTCGATCCCGTGAATGGTAAATTGAAGTAGGATAGGTAAGCTCACACGCTTACCACTAAGCCCCGGGCACGGGCAGGTGCAAAATGAATTCTGCACAAAAAATGCTGGGCATCCATGTACATGTATATCCATAACTTTTAATGAACAGCCATGAGAATCAAGCGTGCACCCTATTAGTCCCAGTATATTTAATCAAGGGAGTTAAACACTGTAGAATTGTTAGCCGTTCTGTCTACACTTAGTTATGAACACAGTGCCGTCTATTGAGACCTCATCTCAGAATAAGCTCAACGCCGACTAGATTGCATCAGAAACAGAGTTAAATCGAGAGCGTCTTAAATCCGGAACATACCAGAAATTCACAAATCTTGTTATCTACTGGGCCCAGGCTGAACTTAAAGACCTGAAATGTCATAAATTTTGATTAATGACAAAGCGACAGTGACTTGTGACACTGTTCATATATTGTCATTCCACATCGCACTCTAGTAAAGCTATGAAACAAAATCACAAATAGCCTTGCAGATCAGCCAGGAACGAAATATATTGAAAAGACAGACCAAATACTCACACGTTGTCGTTACGCAGCGCGATTTGACGCGCCAGTAGGCTTTCTATTGATTTAGCTGTTATTTGAAAGGTTGTCCACAGTTTACATTAATACTGGACAAGGAAACACTGTACTTAAAGTGGTGTCCACAAAACACACGGAGATGTATATTCGCGTACAGCTAAAGATTTGTTTCAATTTTAGGAAACGCCCACACGACTTTATGTCAGTGTTTAAGTCTGTGGTGCTCGCGGGGCGGTTGCTCGTAGCACATTTAACTTTAATCCGTTTTATTGAATGACGCCACACCATGCTGATTGTGTGTTGGCTTGATTGACAACAAACAAAGAAAAGACAGGACAAACACAGGACAATCACATGATGTAATACACAGACATCACAAATAGATTCGGCTCTGTTCTATGCCACCAAATATTGTATGCAGGTTTAACCATGATGAATAGGGTCAATTTTGTGATGATGACTGAAAGTCATATCACCTGATTTTATACAGTGCCTTGTCACTTTTTAAATTTGGAATGTATGTCCCTACAAGAGACTATTGGACATCGCCAACTCCTTTCACACTTGTTATCTGTCGATTTTGTACATATTTGAAACTACTTAAAACTACTGACTCCTTCCATACTTGTAATCTTCCGATATTAACCTACACGAAACTTCTAAAATAGAGCAAATAGCCCACGAATAAATTCAAAATACACGTATCATTTCGATGGCGGGTACGATCTAGAATAACAGCAACGAGGTTCCGCATTGCGCTAGTTTGCTTGATCAGCGTGCAAACACAATGGGCCAGAAAGCCAACTTCAAAGAACACAGGCAACTATGGAAGCCGAGAGAGGACATCTCGATCCCTTGCACCCGCGCGTTGTAAATTTGTAACGCGACGGAGCGAAATATTTAACATGAAGGAACAGCGAGAAAGCGAGGGATCGAGAGACGGATGGAGTGAGATAAGTAAGCGAGGAAGCGTGACTACCAAGCAACGTTCAATATTCTCGCTTCCTCTCTCCCTCACTCTCTTGCGTCGCAGATATAAAACGCGAGGAGGAAACCTCGTAAAAACCACCCCGGACCCGTGTACGGTACATCGAAGCAGTAAGCAGGCATGCTTACCCATAAAGTCACGACCGCGGGTGAGTGTAATGAGAAACAGTGTGCAAACTACTGTACAAGCCACGTAACTCGAGGTTTACTTTTTACATTAAACTATTCACAGTACATGTGTATATACCTTGAAAATATCAACAGCGTAAATGTTAGCAGGAAAATTCTTTGACAAGAATCGACAACTTAAATTAAGCGTTTCGACTAAAATGAAACATTACCAGATAAATTCGCCAGTATAAGGACGAAAAATCTTGATTGTCCACTATTGTTTTGTTTTCAAATTATATTCTGATATTCAAAACTCCACTTCGTTGTAAACAACATTTCAGTGAGTGACTTTGCAGTTTTACTTTAAGTCATATTCGATCGAAAGGCCATACACAATGAATATGATTACAGGTGACGTAACTTTCAACAATTCGACACAAAAAATGTGTTGGATGAACGAATCCATGATAAAAACTGAAGCAACTTCCAATAGGTCATTTCCATTTCTATTCGATCTATGTTGCTTTAGATAATGAACCGAATATATGTGACAAAAATACCAGGTACACTCCGCTTTCTCCCATTTTAAGGCCTCGCTTCCAGGCAAAAAGTCAACACCATATCGGTGGAAACCGTTCAACAATGGAACAGAATCAGACAGTTGGAACAGGTTGCTCGAAGCGCTATTAAAAGCATTCCCCTATTAAAAGACGTTACACCATGTTGAAGGTATAATCCATTATTAATGATTTAATCTAGTGTTAGTGACTAATACTCTCTCGAGCAACAGTACCCAGGGCGTTACATTGTGCTTATATGTGTGTACAAATCCACATGCGTGTGTTATTGATGGATTATGGTTTTACGCCGTACTTAAGGTTTTTTCACTCGAGTAAATGCCTGCCAGCTCAATAGTTAAATGAAGCCACCCTCTACGCCACTGGCAACAAAGAAAGTCAAGGCTTAATGCAGAGACAACACAAACAGATTTGTTTTATGTTGCGTCTTAGGTCTGAAAGCCCCAGGGCAATATAAAGCTTCCTCCTTCCCACCCGCTTCACATTTATGAAGAACACGTAGTTCAGAGCAGAGGTCAATAAGTACCCAACACTGAATTCTATAGCGAACTACCCTTCAGAAATCCACGTGACGTCATTATCCAAACACTGGAATGGGTATTAATTGCACAATTGTGGAATATAGCTTAACCTGATGAAGGATTGTTATCAAGCATTTAAGTCAACATAGTACCATGATTGTTTGTTTGTTTGTTTGATTGGGGTTTAACCGTACTTAAGGTTATTTCACTCACACGACAGCGTGGCACAATGAACAATGGTTAGTGACATAAGGAGTCTGGTCAATTTAGAACGTGAAGTTATTGCGTTCTAAGGAGGATAGGTTAATCTCTGTGTGATTTTCACGCTCGGTGAAGTACTCGCCTGTCTGGTTTGAGTTGAACTGTCAGCTGGAGCTGGGAATGATAGAGAGGTAATTACAATGCGTTGATTTGTTACACGCTAGCATTGCCAAGACACCAAGGGACATGTTCGTTAATTAATTGGTACAAATAGGAGAATTCTTAAAACAAATCGCCAAGATCAAGATGTTGCTTTCATGAGAAAACACACGACAATTGTTGGAGCTGTTATACTATACTCGGAAGTTCTTGAATGTAATGCGCGTAACACATCGGACGTCATATGACCGTCGCCATAATGACATGCATTTTTTTTTTCATCAACTGATAACATAGTCCAAGTTGTGTAGAGAATTTCCAGTCGCCATCTGTGTTAGGTTTGGAACAAAATATACTCATAAACACAATTTGCGGATTCTAGAGCCATGTTAACTTCGTGTTGTCTTATTAGTGGGTGTATTGGGTGCGTACGCCGGTAAATGGGCTTCCGGTGAACGAAACACATTATTTTTATTTGTATATTCATACACCTATATCGACCGAGCACAACTATGACACCAAAGTGACGACAATATCCGACTGGACACTCTACGGTTATTTAATGGATCGTGCATGTATATTTTAGGCTTGGCAAGCGGGACATTCGCTTAATCGTTTGAGCCGTTAACATTAAAAATATTTGAAAAAAAAAATGCTAATATTTCTTTATGTGTTTTTAAAATCATGCTGGCTGTCTTATTTTATATCCATCATCGATTGTAGTGACTGGAATGATGCATTTAATACCTACGAAGGCCATGATTTTGGCCTAGCTTTTCGTTAAAGACATATTTTGTATATCACTTTTTATTCAAGCCTAAAAGGTACGAGTGTCTTTCAATTCCAGTTTTGTGATTTCATTGAACCCCTGTAGTCACCCTACAGTCTGGGTAAATATACTGATAGTTGTTCATAACGGGGTGGAGAATGACTGTCTTGCTTCCGGCGGGGAACGAATCAATCAGCGGTTGAGAGTTACACCCAGTAAATATATACAAGACTATAACCATATACCTCCCCGCATTCCGATTCAGAGCTTATCGTGATAGCATTGTGTGCAAAATACAGTCTTACTAGCATTTCACCTAATTGGCCAAGTCGTGCTTATGTGTTAAATTATTGTAACCCAGACGGAAACCTCACAAGAACAATTATCTCCACAGTTCCACAGGTATATCACTTCAGGGGTAGGTAACATATTGTTAGAATCTCAACCAAAACGTTTAAATCTCAAACCTCATAAATGTAAATCTAATCATAGAACAGTGTTATTATCCCAAAACAAATTCTTAAAATCATCAAACATATTTTTAAAATAAAAAAAAGTATATTGTTTGTAAAAATGTATATCATAAAAAATGTTGATATAATCAGAAAAGATATTTGGTATATCGTCAGAATTCTGCAAAACGTATTGTCAAAATCACGAGGCATATTGTTAGGATCACAACCCATATATATTGCAGATAGGGCGTTGATTTGTTTGTTTGTTTGACTGGGGTTTACGTCGTACTCAGGGGTATTTCACTTATATGACGACGGATTGTCCACTTCACACTGCTTTATTACGGTGGAAAACCGGAGGAAACCTCGTAAAAAACACCCCGCGATTGCCGGAGCTACAACGTGTTACTCGCTCATATACCTGATGGTCGACAGGCGGACGGTACATCGAAACAGGATAAGTAAGCGCACACGCTACTACTAAGCACCGGCCGCGGGCAGATTGAAGGTAAATTCATGTCGATCTGGTAGTCTCGATTTTGTCTTACGTTTCCTTGTCCAATCAAAATAATCGCAGATTAGGAAAATCCCCCAAGAGAAGTCTCTCTGGGCAATATGGGTACCACGTTTTGTGTCACTAGCAGCATTGGACCCGCCAAATGCACAGAACAAAGAAACAGGAATCCTAAAAACAGGAGTCGTCTAATTGTCTTGAGACGTAATTATCAATCTTACTACTAATGAAGTTCGACAAACAATGGAAGTCACCCATTTATTATCGCTTTACACTGTCGAACCAGCAGGGAAAAAACAAAGCATGCTTAATATAACCTGAATTGATAGATCCAGTGCAGGGAGTAAGTACGGATTACGGCGGTATATACCATAGGCAATACAATTTTGTATTACATATTACATAAATACCCAGCAAAAGCTTAGATTATGAAAACCTTACTGTTGCTTTTAATGGCCCTGTTACAACAACATCTCGACTAAAAGCAATTTCAGCTATATTTAGGAACATATTTTACTTCCAAATGCCAATTTAACTACTGCAGTTAAGAGACTGGTAATGCTACCATGGGACGTACTGTCCTGTATCAGGTAGCACATGGGTCGACTCCTACGCTCACTTAACAAGCGGTTAATGCCAGTCATCAGTTTAGTTCTCCTTTGTATGAAGGAATTTCAATAAAGAAATAGTTTGGTTTTGTCCAGGCAGGTGACGGAAATAAAACTCTCAGCGTTTCAATTTCACTCCGGACTTGCGGTTCCCAACTGCTATGTTTACTGACCAGAGATGATTTCATTTCCGACAGCTCCTCCTTAAAAGTAAAACGTAGCCTACTATTATGGCAAATATACAATAAAGGTCAGGGGCCAGTTGCCCGAAAGACGAACAGCCGCTAACACCAGATTTAATTGCTAATACCGGGTTAGAGATAGACTTACAACATAGCGTGACGTCATAAAATAGTGTATGAAACGTAATAGAGCGTCGGGCAACCGGGCCCACGTGATAAGACTAACATATGAACCACATTGACGACTTCAGAATATTCGAAAGTCTATCCATGCCTAACCCAGTCATAACCCATAATTAACCTTATATCATCAAGCACAAATTAACAAACCAAACGGCTAACAATGTTAGGAAGTGCTGATCTGGTACTCTACTAAAATAGGCCGACAAAAGTTAAGAGATTGTCATTAGTTGGAATATTGTGCGAAATCTTCACCTTCGCTTGAATTAATGACCATTATAATAGTGATGGATTTCATATTCGTTGGTTCTATCAATCTGTCTGATCTAGACTAATTGAAATGATAACGAGATATCGATGTAACCATACTGCAAGGACTTAAACTAAACCTGTCGTAAATAATGAGAGGAAATAATTACTTATTGTTAATCGTTAAGTATCTCACACCAAAGGCAAAATTGGAAGCTTTGTAGTGACATAATTATCATTTCTACTTTCGCCATACAATAGATTGATCGTACAGACAACAATAACCATAACACAACCCGTACGCAGCAGTAACTTTAATAATTCACAGCCTTGCAATTCACTGATCGTGACCAAACCGCCAAAAGAGCGCGAACCGAGCGCGAGCAGCCTCTAAACACGTTGAAGTATATTTAAGTAACCCTGGCATACAATAATTGCAGATATTTTTCCATGAAGCAATGATTTACCGTCTATTGATAGTAATAAGTTGAATTACAACAACATGAATTCAGAATAAAAAAAATAAAAAAAGACTATAGGAATGGGGGATTCAGCTTGAAAAAGAATTAATAAAATATAAAATATTTGACACACGTCGTGCGCTTATTTCAGTTGTGTCCATGTTTTATAAAGCTATAATGATCTAATTTCAATCAAGGTCTTATGTCTTTGTCGCTGATGCCAGATTTCGTCAGATTAATTCAATTGCTAGGAAAGCCAACAAACCAAAAGTACAGATTTTCGCTGAAGCGAAATAATTTTTGTGAACGCAAGAAGACTCCTATATAAATATTAAAGAATACAATACTCCCACGGAGGATTGTCCTGGTACTTTAAGTACAATTCCTAACAAAGTTTGTGGTTTAAAACGTTTAATTGGCCTCAAATAGCTGAACAGTCTGAAAACGTTTAGCTATAGATAGAAATGGGTGAATAGCATGGTAACGTTTGGTTGTGAGTTATCACAACAATTCCCTGGTATTTGAATGTTTCAATGGCACTGTTCGTGCCAAATTAGCTGATATTGCCTCTATCAGACGTCCTCACTCTTAGCACTTCCGGGGCCTATTCGGCCCCTGGACCCTCGCTTATTGGCCAGTGGTAGTCGCGCACCCCTTTCGAGAAATCCTGTATCCGCCACTGACTATCGTATTTCCCAGACATGTTTAACTGTCATTAACGCGTTTCATTGGCTTGAAGCTTTTCACTGATAGTGTACGTCGACTGAAATGAACTCTTTGACTTGCATAACATTTAACATGAAACGCGTCAGATTGGATGCTCTATTTATAAATAGATATGTAACGGTAGTGTTGAAAGAAGAGCTGATGTTTGACTTTCGGAGAGTGGTTTCCAAACATTGGTCGAAGTTCTTTTTATAAAAATCAATCAGACGAACTGATCATAACGGATTCCCTTTATCACGCAACCCATTATATCTGTACATAAAAGCCGTGTTGATTCAACTATAACACACAAATTTGTATATGTTCTCTCGACCGATCTTTTACAGCAGGATTCCTTCAGTTTGTTTACAGTCTGTAGACTGTTTGGTTGACTCTTCTGGTTGGATATTTGTTAATGTGGCGGCCTAGATAAAATGTTGCTCTGACCTACAAAAAAAGGGAAACACTAACTTGTCTGGGTATGTTATTGTATAAACCTTACGACTAGGATCCTATGACGCTCCATGAGCGACTCGCTTGTATCGACTGGACATATTTGTGATTGTTGCTCTAATTGATCAAAAAAGTCGTTTTGCCTCTCGTTGAGATAATTAGAACTTAGGTGATGTGGGGAAGTTGGTAGGCCTTTTGTTTTCACAATATACCGGTAAACCATAGACAAGAGGTTAGAGCTTTAGCTTTATTTACAGGTTGGCTAGTTTCTGCTTGTCTAAAACCGGATATTTCAAATAATTATATTATTACAGAATTTGGAGCATTGCCGTTCTGATAAAAAATGAACACCAAAGCGCTACAATTTGATATGAAATAACAGCAGTTGAGGCATAAAAGCTATAAACATTATTAACTGATATGAAAATAAATTGTTTACGCCATTCCATTACATCCTCCGTGATAATACCAACATATGGGAGACGTAAAGAAATATATTTGCTACAATTTGATATGAAATAACAGCAGTTGGGGCATAAAAGCTATAAACATTATTAACTGATATGAAAATAAATTGTTTAAGCCATTTCATTACATCCTCCGTGATAATACCAACATATGGGAGACGTAAAGAAATATATAATCGATTAATGCTATTTGTTTTAGCCAGGTTTAATATTCGACTTGATTATCTTTTTTATGCCACCAGTAACCATATTGATTTGTTATCTGACGTTAATGAAAAACTATATCAGAAACTTCATAAGCATTGACAGTGCATCTGACCCTAGCTACCTATCGCTGGGGTTCATAGGATGGCAGCTGTGCTATCCACTGATGGATGAGTCTATATCCTCAGCTCATGTTGATTATTCGGTAACAATAAACAGTCTAAGGTTTGGTGAAAATTCTTATCATCTTAATCAGGAGCAAAGCTTATTAGTGTACATTGTCTGTCATTTTCGGTCTTTATAGTGTTTTCTTGTGAACATTGTCGGTTCTAATAGTGTTCTTGTGAACATTGTCGGCCTTTATAGTGTTTTCCTGTGAACATTGTCGGTCTTTATAGTGTTTTCTTATAAACATTTTCGGTCCTAATAGTGTTCTTGTGAACATTGTCGGCCTTTATAGTGTTTTCTTGTGAACATTGTCGGTCTTTATAGTGTTTTCTTATAAACATTGTCGGTCCTAATAGTGTTCTTGTGAACATTGGCGGCCTTTATAGTGTTTTCTTGTGAACATTGTCGGTCTTTATAGTGTTTTCTTATGAACATTGTCGGTCTTAATAGTGTTATCTTGTGAACATTGTCGGTCTTTATAGTGTTTTCTTGTGAACATTGTCGGTCTTAATAGTGTTTTTTATGAACATTGTCGGTCCTAATAGTGTTTTCTTGTGAACGTTGTCGGTCTTTAAAGTGTTTTCTTGTGAACATTGTCGGTCTTAATAGTGTTTTCTTGTGAACGTTGTCGGTCTTTAAAGTGTTTTCTTGTGAACATTGTCGGTTTTAATAGTGTTTTCTTATGAAACTTGTCGGTCCTAATAGTGTTTTCTTGTGAACGTTGTCGGTCTTTAAAGTGTTTTATTGTGAACATTGTCGGTCTTAATAGTGTTTTCTTATGAACATTGTCGGTCCTGATAATGTTTTCTTGTGAACATTGTCGGTCTTTATAGTGTTTTCTTGTGAACATTGTCGGTCTTTATAGTGTTTTCTTATGAACATTGTCGGTCCAAATAGAATTGTCTTGTGAACATTGTCGGTCTCTATAATGTTTTATTGTGAACATTGTCGGTCTTATAGTGTTTTCTTGTGAACACTGTCGGCCTTTATAGTGTTTTCTTATGAACATTGTCGGTCCTAATAGTGTTTTCTTGTGAACATTGTCGATCTTTATGATGTTTTCTTCTGAACATTGTCGGTCTTTATAGTGTTTTCTTATGAACATTGTTGGTCCTAATAGTGTTCTCCTGTGAACACTGTCGATTTTAATATTGTTTTCTTTTGAATATTGTGAGTATAGTTGCAATACTATAATAGATTGAGTAACATAACACAATACATATTGACACATAAGGGGTGGCCTTTTCGTAGCCATATAAGTGAAATAACCTTGAGTATGACGTTAATTCCTAATCAAACAAACACACAGATCTATCCGCTAATAGGTCTAAATCGTGTAGCCTGCAAAGCACGAGTGCGTGATCTGAAACTATCAGTTTAATCGCACACAATACCAGACGTTTCTATTATATTATATTAGTAGTTATCCCTGACCAGACACTATATAGACTTCCTGATTGCCAAGAGGTCTCGTTACTACTAATTATTCATAATGTATAGAGAAAACCTTTTGTTACTGAGCAGTCCCCTGCATTCAGGATGGGGGAAATAAACTAATCCGAACAACAATGGCTCTACCTAAGGTGGATTGTACAGGGAATCATAGATTCTATGTAGTGAATAATTCTGTACAGATGTTAGGGATCCAATCGACGTCATGTTACGTAATATATTAGTTCTTGTCTGGTTTCATTTGACAACCAATTATAGGAAATAGTCTTTTTTGTTTTCCATAGTTATTATTGAGGTTTCTCTGACGAGTCATTCATTGCTTGTTCGGTTATAATATTGGGTTACTTTAGGATATTTCAACCGTATCCACGGATAAGCCAAAAAGCATATGGAAGCATTCTTGAAGTCATTGGCAATACACACGTGGAATATACAATACAAGGAACAGTAATTAGGCTACTTTATGTTGATTACAATGGTTACAAGGCTAACTATGAAAGGCTGGACATCCTAAGATCTAACCCATAAATGAGATATTACGTAATTTGTAATAACGTTATATTACCTCAATTTATGGGCTAATTATTCAGATTTAGCCAGTTCCCTGTGGACATTAGAATTGTCTGTCTGTTACACAGTGCACGATGTATATTTACTCAATTATTTCTGAGTTGTAGAGAAATTTAAATGATTAGTCATTGAGCTACCAATTGGCATCAGCTATATCTGTTAACATCAAACAGGTAAATTAAAACGCAAAACTTCCTGGTTGTCTTTCATATTGATGTCACATTCCATTCCATCCATTTAGAAGGAAAAACGATAATATATATTAATAAAGACGTGCATTTAATCGCTAAACTATTGCAAGTATAAGTAGAATCGTCCCACTGGTCACTGACGTTTGAATGATTCTGTATTCAACAAAATTTATAGCTATTACTCAATTTTGTAATAACCATACAACCTTTAATTGTTAAAAAAAGGTCAGCTTCAATCAAACCGTGTTTGTCTGTTATATATAACTCGATTCATAATGGCCAATACACCTCGCAATTCGTGGGTGTTTGCAGCTTGCATTATCATAACTGATCTATCCATTTAAACAGTGTTTGTGTCGTTTGAAAATTGAATTACAACAGCATATTAGTTATCCTGTTATATAATTTTACCTGTCTGCGACCTGTAGGAGAATTGAACCCGAAACCGCCAAATCAAGCACCGAATCGGCACCTGTATTGTGCAGGCCACCAAGACCACTCAACCAACCGGCCTTCTACAGTATGCGCATATTTATGAACTTGAATATGTTCATGTTAGATAGTGTTATCCGAAAATATTGAATATACCAATTTTGCAACTATGCTTGTATATGTGCTTGTATACTGTGCTTGTATCTCAGAAGGAATGGCTAGGTCATTCAAGAGTTTCTGTTATTAACACACAAATTATAATTAACATAATATTTGTTGCCAGCAATATAATCGCTAACCTCAGTGCTTCATATCTCAGAAGGAATGGCTAGGTAACTTAAGATTGTCTGTTATTTACACATTGTACATATTAAAATCAACATTGTTTTCACACCTGACGGTAAATCTGAACACTATATTCCCATATACTTGTTTGTTTTTTTCCTATCGATTGTTTTTTGATGTTGCTGATACGACATGCCTTCTATTTGCTAACGCGTTAGACAACACATATTATAATTATTTTATGAAAGGCGTGTAATATGCGTCAAACGATTGATTGATTGATTGGTGTTTTACGCCACTATTCAGCGGTATTCCAACTACTCTGTGGCGCGTACATCAAGTCAACATTCTTTGATACAAGGCTCTTTATTTAAAGGTCAATTTCAATCAGACTGCACCCTTGGCAGTAAACATAAAAAATAGACAGAAATCAACCGAAAATTACATGCATTTAGTGTTAAACATTGTGTTTTTGTGGGGAGGTTTTTGTGTGTGCGTTGTTTTTTGTTTGATAAAAGATAACAAAATATCAAATATTTCATTTTGTATCTAAAAAATTTGTCACGTACAGTTATTTACAATTATTCATATATTATATAACGTATATGGAGCTTTTAATTTCGAATCCCTATGAGTCAACTTGTCTTCAAATTGACGGGGTTGCGTGTGTGTTCGGTGATATGCTTATCAAATTTGTTCTCGTTAGATTGCAAACCTTGCCGTGAAAAAGTCAGGTATTTATTTCCTTAATTTGTCGCTCATATGGAAAAGTAAATTTTGTTATTTTGTGAACATGTCTTTCCCTCCAGAGTGTTAATTTATTTCCACTTTTCTTAATTCACCTTCATTACAGTTATTTTCAGATTGTGTGGTGTTCGATAATTTTAAATCGTCATCCAGATGAGCCTACAACGTTGTTAAATAAATTGTTCTATAATGACATCTGAAATTAAAATATTTGTTTACAAGTTTAGAAAATAGCATCATCTCTACTCACCGAGACGTGACTTTCTGTTCTGGCTGGGTGCCTGAGTTTATAAAACACACAACTGTAACAGGGAGCATGCATGTCACAATCCACAACCAGTAAAATAGACAACAAATAAAACACTAGACAGGATGTTGACGTCATGTTCCTCCAGACAAACATGTTTTCATCTGGTCAAATACTGAATTTATAACTCCGAGGTATATCCGAATGGTTTCGTGGACAGCTTATACCTCAGTATTTCTAAACAAACTTTCTCCAAGAATAAGTTTCTGATGTTGTCAAAACCTTTCTGACGTTTTTGATTTAATCCGATATGTAGGAAAGCCAAATATAAATTTTTGTTGGTATTATTAATTTTTCTCGGCTTTTCCAATGTGAAACTTCAGAAAGGAACTTAAGAAATCCCTTCCAACACAACAGACAATAATCATTTAATACAAACTGATTCCTTGTATAATGATAGTTCGATGCTCGCGAGTTTAGATTTGAGAAATCTAAAAAAAATATCTCAGGAAGCTAGGGATTTCAATAGACGCTGATACCTTATAAAATCGACACCAGATTGTTCTTCCGAACTGATATTTTGTATATAATTATATCCAGTTTGACCAACGTAAAGTCTACACGAACACAGTTTTAACTTCCCTTCCAAAGGAAAGGTGGTTCCATACTAAAAAACGAACTTATTGCAAAAACTTCACTCTGGTGTGGTCCAAAACACCGCAATCCACAAGGATTCGTCTCGTCCATGCACTTATTAATATAACTCATCAGCTGATATTCAAGCGTATTGCCTTTTTGCCACAGCAACTCACATAGTCACAGTTTCCAGCAAAATTATTTCCTCATACTCTGTACACGGCGAAGTCATTCTATTCAATCGATGAACCAGGAAACGAGTCAGTATGATTCACAGCGGCCGATACACGTGGTTCTTCTCTACAAACTGCCTGTGATCACCTGGCTCATCCAAGTTTCGTTTAGTAAGCCCAGTCTCGCGGTGGCTAACAGCTTCACGTGCAGTACGTTCTGATGCGCATGTCCGCCAGGACATGAGCTATATCAGAGACTTATCAAACGAAAGGAATCGCATTTTCAAAAATTCAACTATCCAACAAACAAACAATCTATAGAATAGAGCTTCTGGAACTCCGTATGGTAGCTTTATTAGTTTAAGCCTATGCATATAAATGCCACCATCGTATTAACCAATCCACATCTGGTTTTCAATCCTCACGAGAGTATATACCTTTTAAATCCGTAGGCCGTTCAGGAATAAAGCAAGGGTCCAATAGGTCTCAAAACAGCTTTGATACTACATGAGGAATGTCTGCTTACTTGCTTGGGGTGTTCTAGTATACTTTATCTACTAGTATATGACTAGGTAAATACGCCACATTTACACAACTATAGAAATGGACACTCTCTGGTGGAAAAGTAATGTTCCTCTAGCGCTAACAAAAAACTGTGTGACAATGCTTCAAACTTCGCCTCTTAGCCATAAGGTGTCAACTTGAAGATATATTGATCGAAATGCGAACTGGTTGAGGTTATAGCTCGATGCACAAAGGTCAAACAAGAAAACGGAAAGAACAAAATACCATGGCTTTAATATAAGTACAAAACAGACCACACTACATAATGTATAGATTTGTCAGCTTTATCTTTTGATGTAGACGGAAATCTACCAACAATGTTGTGTCTTATTGCAATACATTAAAACAAGATAAATAAATGTTTCATATAACAGAACTTAAACAACAAAGCATTAGAATTATTTACACTAGAGTTCATTATCATATCCGTGTTGTATGGTGGGTGACTGGTGGGGCTATCTCCGGCATTGAGTTACTCAAAGACATAGGGCAACACGTTTTATCTTAGTCGTGGTGACGTTTTATATTTACACATCCATTGAGCAAAGTTTTGTTCTTGTATGCTGCCGTTTACCTCAAAACTGGTTTTCACCAACTATTGTTCTGGCAGACAATTATGTGAGTCAAATAATCTCAAGTGCCTACAAGCATTAATAAAAATTTATTTTCATCTGACAAAACATGTTTTAAATGTTTTCTAACCGTGGAATTGTTGTTTTTGTTTCTTATATTTAATTTA
The DNA here is from genome assembly GCA_030265115.1 of Mopalia vespertina. Lineage (NCBI taxonomy): Eukaryota > Metazoa > Mollusca > Polyplacophora > Chitonida > Mopaliidae > Mopalia > Mopalia vespertina. Next base: position 6,854 of record JAQQZZ010098964.1, on the reverse strand, counting down.
GCGACAAAAATCGATTTATAATGGTAACAAATGTAACGCACTTGATTGGCCAGAAGCTTGATGACGTAGGCGTATGGGGGAGAAGTCATTGTACAACTCCCATACGACTACGTCACAACTCTTAACGGGAATATCTTAATTGGCGTGATATCTATTAATTGAAACATAATTGTTTGTTGTAATTAACAAAACTAGCTTTTTTCATTACCACAAATGCCCACAACAGACCAAAAACTGTACATGTCTTCCCTTTTAGCATTGTCAAACAGAGACCAAACAAGCAAACAGACCAACAAGCCGTGTTCTGTGTCCACCTGAGTTTATTCCAGCCCTCCCTGAATACACTAATTAGTGTAATGGATACCTTACGCACAGGGACTTCTGGGTAATGGAGAACAAAAGGACAAAAATAACGGAACAAAAATAGAAGCATCAACTCATAACTTCATCCGCGTAGAGTGAATTGCCACATGTATCCAGAAATGCAGATGAACATAGAATCTCCCTTTGTGGTCTTTGTGTTATATCAACTAGGCAAATATCTATCAAAGCCGTGTTAGTTTTAATCAATTTTGCCTGCATGCGAAAATCTATTAAACGGAAGGTTGAATAATAATATCTTTGAACTATATATCAAAAAGCAAAATGGCGCTTTCTACGTTCAAATTTACACTTCATACACATTGACCGTACTCAACTATAAATCTTAAAGCAAAATGGCTTTTACTGTCCAGAGTTCCACTTCTTGTTAATAAAATATGTAATGCTGTAAACTGGCATATCAAAATTGTAACAGATAATGACTTGGCTATCAGGAACAATAAGTGTATATATTGTGAACAGAAATGATGACAAATCGTCCGAACCACCATACCGTTATGGTTTTGCAATAATTGAAAAATTTGTGATTTGGATGAGATATTCTCGGCATGTGTTCAAACAGCGACACCGCAAATAGATTGATTGATTGATTGATTGATTGGTGTTTTACGCCGTGCTTAAAAATATCTCACTTGTATGACGGCAGTGTATTCCAACAATAATTGACACTAGCATAACCAAGATGTATTCGTTTAAAAAATGTTGGAAAGTTAATTTTCCTCCAGTGCTAAAGTAAAGACAGCATTGCTACTCTTCAAACAAACTGCATTAAGCCAAAGGGCCACAGATAGAAGACCAAGCGAATGCTATAGCGAGATAAGTTTGATAGGGGCGTATGTAGGCACACCAATAAGCCCTTTCGATGTGTGTATTGTTGAACGTGTGAATGGACAGCTGTTTCGCCGTCACATAGACCATATTCTGTTCTAAAACTTGCACCTTGATATTGCTCGTGAAGTAAAAATTCAAAGACATAATAACATGGTAACGTGACAATTAGACGCCTCGAAGCACCTTGAAGCACTGGAGAAATTTCATACCCGACTGTTTTCCGGCTTCTCCGACTTAATTCAGACTGACAACCGAAATTGAGAACCGAATCAAAGGTGATAATTGGAATTCCAAGAAGCACGGCTCCTATTCTGTAGAATCACCTGGACTTGTCCGACCATCCATCGATCGCGATTTAACCTGACAGTGAACAGCGAACTAATAAAAGAGGAATAGATTTGTTGATTTATATTTAAGGACTCGGTAAATATATTGTAGGTATCGAATCACATTATACATAAAATCCATTGAATCCGTTCTAACATCGAAGAATTCAATCGTCTTTCGCTTGGAGTTTGACTCGAAGGTATTCACAAGGCACAACGGTTTATAGTTTTTCACTCTCTTTTAAGGTGGCATTGTCAATGGTTTATGCAGCATTCCGATTCCCGGGATAATCGGTGAAGCATTAACAACAAAAATGTGCAAAGAATGCAAACAGCGAACCATCGTTTCCATCAAACCATTTCTGGCTAAATACGGGCGAATATCAGCGATCTGCCGTCAGAAGTCACGGCGCCAGAAGCCTGGAGGCAGTGGGAATGGTGAGGGAAGCTAAACATTCGGAGGGGCATATATTTCGTATCCAACCATGTTAAACACGTTAAGGTGTCGGGATGGGGAATGAGTCAAGTAGATGTTCTATCGCCAATCCCTAGCGCAGTTACCGTAGATTGATATTAAACGGGTGTCACATACATGCTTATTGCTATAAATTGCTTGTCATTGCTATAAATTGATTCATTTATTTTAATTTAAACAAGGCAGAGTGTATATTCTAGTAGTTTTGACGTAGTTATCACCGGCCAGTCACTTATTTATTTGTAGCTTGTTTACATAATAAATTGTCTAGAAAATTTTGTGACCCAGTTATAAATGATCGGTCATGGTTTACTTATTTTCATTGTTCTAGTAGTTTCTGAACCTGAGCTAATTGTTTTAAAATCTTTTGCTTGGGTAAAATTAGGTTTTCCAGAGTGTTCTATGTGATGTTATTCTAAAATTATATCTGGAAACTGCTGCATCTCTCTATATAAGTGAGATCGATTGTATGATTTTTATCAGTCACAAGCCAATCACTACTCAGTCTAAAGAGTTATCAGCCAGCCAAGCCGACGAATATAGACATATTAAGTAAACTGATCAAATGGCTATATGTAACGCATTGGGACTGTGTTTGTAATTCCACTTGTTGTTACATACATACATACATAATTTAACATTTTGGCGGCTCCATTCTAATGAATGATGTGCGACATAACTTTAAGGTTTGTCTCATAATTGGAATTCCGGTTGAAAAGTGCATACTATTCGCTACTAACTCGACTGATTATGAATAGATGACAGACAACACAATATTCTACAGTAACAGAGTATAGGAAAAGTAATAAGGTATGAGCACACAGATACACATAGTGACTAGCTTTGACAGGCAGAAAAACACATACTGACTTGAATTAATACAGCGAGAGGAAAAAAACCCACAAAAAAACCCAATCAGTTCTCATAAATACAGATGGCTCAATCTCTTCTAAAGAACCCTCAAAGAACCATTATTTGTAAGAGTGTTCGTAATTTCAGTCCCAAACTAAATGTTTTAAACTAATGATAGGCCTACAGTTGCGGAGTCTTGTCTTAGTTAAATACACTTAATCACAGTGTTGACATATATGGTAAACTCTCTGGTGTAACAGATTACATGCTTAAACCTCTTTGTCGCGACATTATGAAATTTACATCAGCTAAGAAAAAGATTAATGGCGTTCACAACAATGTTTACGCGACTGGGCATGGGTTTATTTCTATACTGTTTTTAACCCAGATGAGTTCATCGCCTTTCATCTTTGTAAAGTATCTTACAATGCAAAACAGGGTTTAGAATTGTTTGGCTCAAGTACATTATCCTATTTGTTTCAATCGCCTCCTAGAGAACTCGTCAGTTAAAAATGTCCTCATTGTCGTCATCATTTGTAAAAAGATTTAGCAACGACCCTTCCTTAAAATTACACAATGTTGTTGGAAGGACAGACAGGGCTTAAGGGTCCATTGTCGTCTTAATCCTTTTTTTTTAAACCACATCTCCGTCTTAATCTCAGTCATCCCTACGGGTTCTACTGGCAGTTGGATTTTCTCTTAAAGTTTACCAACGTTAAGTCGTTAATCGGCTTGTCGTCACTAATAGCAATACCAATATCACTTTAGCGTTACACTAAACATAGAAATCTGTTTCCTGGAATTTGATCAGCAAGCCTGGAAACACAAAGACGACCATCATTACCAACGTCAAGAGAACGTCAACCCTCCTGCCTTACTCCAAATGCTTCGGCAGGAATAACTTGAACTATAAAAACTAGGAGTTCCCTCTCAAGACTTTGACATGTCCTAATCGTATTGGTAGAAACAGTAATAGCCGAGTTTCTTTGGTTGTTGTCTGTATTTGGAGCGGCCTTACGATGGCTCGTCTTATAGTCTGTCCCTTTAACCCATTTAATATATTTTTCGAGGATGGTTTGTGGAATTCCTGTCAAAGAATTTTGTTAATTTTTTAATCTACAAATCTACATATTCAAATTTCGACAGGGATAAGCAGTACGATTTCATAAACATGTTTTTTGTTTGTTTGTTTGAGTGTTTGATTGATTGGGGTTTAACGTCTTACTCAATGATATTTCATTTATATGACTACGGACTGTCCATTTTACACTGTTCATTGCTTAAATACGATTAAAACCCGAGAGGAAACCTTGCAATATCACCCCGCGATTGCCGGAACCACATCGTTTGTCTCACTCATATGCCTTATAGTCGACAGACTGACTCGAACCCGTGAGAGGTACATCGAGGTAGGATTAGTAGGCTGACATCCTTACCATTATACCACAGCCGCGGGCCCTTGGTCGACATGAAATATTACCATTACACATTACCCAATTACCCTTTGCGGATTGTAACTCAGCTGTTTCAGTGCACATTACTTGGAGGTCAGTGGACACAAAAAATATACGAAAACGTGTAACGTCGTAGTACTAAAGTACTTCCTGCTTTGTAGAACAAATAAAGTAGAACAATTCAAGGCGTTCCGTAGCTTAAATCACATTAAAATATAACGCTATTCCTGTTTTTGATTGACAAATGACAATTTGTTAATATATAAAATTTAAAAAAATGGAATTTAAATAAAATATACATCCGATGACATCGTCGACTGTTAAAGTAAGGTGTCCCGACATGGCAGTAACAACCACTCTAAGACTTAACATCACCGAACACATGGTATCTCTATATATAGACTGCTATAGAGAGGCCATGCGACATATCGCAGCTTAGTTGTGTTCTGGCCTAGCCTCATATGATGGATTTCTATTGGCAGCATACACCCAAACTCGTGGGACCCCAGCCTATCAGCGACGCTCTATCGCACAACAGTCAAGTGTATTTGTTTTTACATGCAGCTCTTTTCAAATATCGTCAGACTTTCAGCATTTGATTAAAACCGTCACCGTCATACCTCCATGCCCCGCGTACAGCCGGTCTGCGTTGAAAAGCTAAATGGTACTTGATCGTTACCAAATGAGACTCAAATAAATAAAACAATGACTGAATTTGGATATTATTTAAACTGTGAACAGAAACCCTGCTCTTGATCATGTTTATAAGTTGATTTCTAACACTGCTTTCCGTCATTATTTTCCCCCGGTCGTAGACTCCTACTGTCGTTGAATCGGCTTATTCCATTCGCCGGTGTATTTAGGGGAAAACTCCAGATGGGACCAGATTATGTGCCCTTATTCGACTTAGATAACACGATAGAGGTTTGTAGTGTGCCAAGGTTAATACACCCATGTCTTAACTTTGGCTCGCGAAGAAGAGAATTAATGGTTTCAATGTTGTCTTAAATAAAGGATGTAGGCCTTCATTGGAGCTTCAAGAGAATGCTATGTTTGACATACTCGATTATTACTTTTTGGACGTGTCGTATTGGACAACTTATGTAAGAGAGGCTACTTTTAATAAGATTGATATTTTCTATTTAAGAAATTTTAAATTTGCGACACCAAGTAGAGAAACGATAAGACAAAAGCACTGTAAAACCGAAATTCAGCATAGAATGTATAACTATACTCGAAAAGAAGTCAATAATTTCAGGGTCGTTCTACCGTTAGTCTTGGTAGCTATGTTGGCTAGAGCGCTGGCATTGCTAACCAGAGACCCGAGTTTGAATCCTGTAGGAGGCAAGCAAAATGTTCCTTCTCTGAAAATATAACTAACGGTTCTAAATTTTCCGGTTAAAATTTACAGATACTGGTTTCCGTGGATGCATTGAAGTGGATGTTTTCTTCACATTTACATGTTTTATACCTTGACCTTGTAACCAATCGTTAGTTACAGGAAGCAATCCAAACCTTATGTTAGTGCTTCATAACGCTCTTTACCCAATACATTTTACAGTGAAAATAACAGCAGCGTTATCACTGCATTTTCGTTTCACAGTTTTATCTCGCCTAGATAAAGTCCCTTAAATGGGTTCTCGTTTCCTAATTTTATTCCCGTACTATCGTTAGCAAACCGAATCATGTCCGCTGGTGCTATAGAGGGAAGCTTTTAAAAGTTGTAATGGGAAAATGGTAAACATTAACAGTCGTTTTACGTGGCATTGACAGACTGTTCACAATCAGTAAACATTCTAAGAAAACTTTCGATGAAGCAAGAATCTACCAAATATTAAATTTTACATGAGCTGTATTGTCTATCAAGTACAAGACAAACAGCTCCAAAACACAACCTGCCCATGTTTTATGATACACTAAAAGCGCCCTTTACTCATAGCCACACGGTTTCAAGGATGCAAGGAGTGTACCAGTAGACTTATGTTAATTGCTAGTTATCTTTGTCATTATCTTGAGTGCTCATCTAACTGAAATTGAAATATTTAAAAGAACGTTTGTTTGCTTGGTGTTTAACGTCATACTTAAGGGTATTTCACTTGTATGACGACGTATTGTCCACTTCTAACTCTGCCTTACTTAAATACGTTGGAAAACCCGGATGAAACCTGATGTAAACCACCCACTCGACTGACAGTCACCTCGTGTGCTTACCTCATATACCTGAGGTCGACAAGTGGACTCGAACCTGTAAAGAACACACCGAAGGAGGATCAAAAGTCCGACACGCTAACCACTGTAACCCAACCACGGACTCTTGAATGAAGGAACAATATATAGTTGGTTAATTGTAGGCTGCGACTATGATTTTCATCAATATATTTTTACATAGTACAATGCAATTGAATTTGGACAACACTGTGTTTATATATATTCAGATGGATTTTACCAGGTGCCAATCGCCCTCTGGCTAAGGGCAGTTTGTTTGAAGAGTAGCAATGCTCTCTTTACTTAGCACTGGAGGAAAATTAACTTTCC
>JAQQZZ010098953.1:0-16672 GCA_030265115.1 Mopalia vespertina | reverse complement strand
ATAACACCAAATTAGCTGGTTTATTAAGTCTTTGTATTGTCCTGTCTGGTCATAACATGTTGCCAGAGGTAATTTCCTCCACCTATGAGGCAGACCTGTCGTAATATCAGTGAAATAACCATCAGTATATCTACAGCTTAATAATCCAAACAAACAGAGAAACTATTTGAAAATCTCCACTCCTCTTCAGTGTTAGCTAACAATTTCAGCACAATTATCAGATTAATAATAATAATAATATTACTTTATTTAACGAGGAAATATACAGTCAAAATAATATTGAACTTCCCTGTGGTCCTCCAGACGAAACATATTAAATAACAAACATATATATAATTAAAATATTCCATGTCGGCAGGAAGCGACAAATTTTTCACTTTTCTCCACAGAGATTTTGTTTTGAACTTTAAGTTTTTTGGCACCACTGGGTCAAACCTACATTAAGTCTTCCCTGAAGCCCCTTATAACGTTAAAAAACAAAATTTCAACAATGTTTAGATAAACCTGGGATTACAATATACATATATATTGTAATCCCAGGATAAACAATGTGTTTACTGGCACATCTTTTTTTTTTTCATTTTTTTTTTTTTTGAGCAATGTTCCTGCTCACGGAGCTGTAGTATGGCTAAGCAAGAAAGTTGATTCTTTTCAGCATAATTTAACCTTAGTTATTTATGTCTTAATCATTGTGTCATTTTTATTTCCATAGAGAGCTGGCCTCTTTCATTCTTTCATCATACCATTTGTTTCTTTTTCATTTATTTTTTAGATCAATTTTATTTTAATTTACGTTTTAATTCCAGTGTTTTGTACTCATTTTATTTTTACTTTCGCACATTGACGTGTACAGCAGTCTAAATGACTTGTTAGGTTATTTTGCAATTGTAATAATAATATTTATATTTGTATATCTGTGTATATCTGACATATATATAGTGTGTGTGTTATCATGATTATAATAGACAGGTTATTAAACTTTCTTGTATGTATATTTGTGAGGCTGAGAATAATTTATTGTATACTACTTTAGGAATGTACATAATATGTATGTAGAATAGGTGGAACGAGTGTCAGGTTACTAAACGATGTCAGTAAATATAAAGCTGGGGTAATTAAAGCTGGAACAAGGGTCTACTGATATAGATCAGTATTAGTCCTCAGTAGATTGTCCCTATGACGACTGTTTTCTTGCCCCGGTATATTTCTGTGATGCTAACAGTCCTTGTGTATACAATAAACCATTGTGGAACCAAATTGGACTCTCTGTGTTTCTAAATCTTTCATTGTATTATTATTTTTTTTATTTTTTTTTTATTAGAGTAAAAGTGACACCATTGCCTAGTCCAGGTATACCTTTGCCCGAAATATAAATTTTATGAAAAAAATTTGATTGCAATAATAGGCGCATTCGACTGGACGTTTCCATTAAGCACGGTGAAGTGGTTGTCTAGAATTTTGCCCTACTGGTACATTCGTAAAGTTTCGTTAAGTACAAATATTTTCTACATTAAATCGGTCCCGTGTTCATTGAACAAAAATCGTAGGCAACAGCTTCACCATGCTCAACGAAAATGTCTAGTCGAATGCGCCTAATGTAACAAAGTATTGAAGTTCGATAAAGTTTAAACTTTAGATAAAACATGTTTTAACATGTACACTGCCATCAGATAAGTAAAATACCCTGGTTAAGACCGTGTTAACAACTATCAATGTCGGTGATCAATGGCTTTGGAGTGGAACTGAAATAGGTCAATAAATGATCCATTGACAATATTCCTGCACTGACGAGAATTTCAGCTGTTGATAAATGTTCTCCTCGGAGTGTGTGCAAAAGGCAGTGAGCCTTCTGTTGCCTTGATACTCTCAGAGCTAAGGGCCAACAAAAACCTGATTGTCCTGTCTTGTAGCCTGTGACATCGAGGGTGCCTTCCTTCACCCATTCTACTGACAGGTTGCCAGATGAGTGAAATAACTTTAAGTACGATGATCAACCCCAATCAAACAAAGAACATATCCTCTGTGGTGTATATCTTTTTCATAGCAATAGCTATCAGAGCCGGTGATATCAGTGGAGTTATTCAGCATCTGGATCCTCATAGTGGATAACCAATCGAATTAAAATCAGATCTCAAAACTCTCCCCGTGTTTTGTTTGTCGTTATACTGAGATCTAAGGCAACCCTCTACTAATACTGTTCAATTAGGTCAAGCTTACTGGGGTTCACAAAAGGTCACAGTTTCAGTTGTTCAATAAAAACTTAGATAACACGGAGCGTTAGATCTCAATTATAGCGACAAACAAAACACGGGGAGCGCTTTTTGAGATCTGATTTTTATAAGATTGAGTGGATAACAAACAATCTTTCAGGATTTGCCTTTGCTGAGAATTAGGTCCATCCTGCTTGTAGATCTGCCAAAATATAAAAAACAAAAAAAGATGTCTGGATGCCCTGAGATTCTTGAAAGCAGTGGCTTGATCAATCACGGTGTCTGACAAAAGCTGTATTCAGTTGTCTTTGCGTTTCTTTGGCCAGAAATGGATGGGTTGACCAATTGACATGCTTAATGCATTGGATTTCCACCTCTGTGGGCTGATGGAAGAATTATTTAAATTTTGTCCCAACGAATGATCTTAAAAGAGGAGAAAATTAAACTCTGAAAATAGAAAGAAAGAAAAAACACTTTCATGGTATTAATAATACACTTGGAGTAGTTTCAAAGCCTCAATACAATTTACCAGGCCATGATTGGTGGTTAGCGTATGCGTTTGCTAATCCTGCTTCGATGTACCGTTCACAGTATAGAGTCTGTCTGTTGACCATCAGATATATGAGTGAGTCATGCGATGTGGCTCCGGCAATCAGGGGGGTGTTTTTTTTTATGAGGTTTCCTCCTGGTTTTCCACCGTAATTAGGCAAGGAACAATGTGAAGTGGACAATCCGTTGTCATATAAGTGAAATACCCTTGAGTACGACTTTAAACCCCTATCAAACAAACAAACAAACACTCGTTTGATATATTTGTCTCCTGCCAACAAATGTCAACAATTATTTATTGTCTTAGGAGTGTGATACCAGTTCGGATTCGATTTATAAACCTTCGTCGGTATTCCCCAGATCTGCAGCATTTTTATCTATCGTAATAAGACAACATGGAAGGGTAGGTTATTAAAGATACAGAACTCTGAATTTACATTTTTATTGTGAACGGAAAAGGTGCACAAAAATAAACAATCAGCCAATCAGAATGCCACAAAATGCTGCATCCTCCTCAAGTTGTACCAGAGAATGTTGAATTGCTATAATGTGCACAATTGGAAGGCAATAAAGTGTTGCAAATATTTTATTTAATGAATATAGCAATGGCTGAAATGATGGGTACGTAATGGTTGGGTACAAAACGGTGTAGGTAAGAAATAACTTGTTACCCAGATAACATACGGGTATGGTACAGTACTATAAATCGCACCAAAACTGAGAAACCACCGTTCATTGTCTCAACAAAATGGCGAACATGAGTTATCTCCCTTGTAAAAGCGCTCTTCTGTGCCAAATCGTACGATGTGGTCTTAGTCGAATCGGATTGTCAAAATGGCTGTTTACGACACTTTACAACTGTAAGTTTTGTTTCTAAATGGACATAGTTATTGTCACTACTGATCGTTCTAGCTCAAATCACTTTGTGTCTAAAAGCTGTGCCTTTCGCTGCCTATGTCTGCTTGGTCATGCAGCTGTGAGTTACAGTTGACAAGTTGTAACTGAAGTGACACACCTCGGTCACGGATAAGATATCACAGGGTCAATGGTTTTATACTTTACTCTACAGTTTACTTTTACTATACACACACCTTGCGATTTAGGTTCGGTTTTCCGTCATATGGAGCCTTAGCTCAGTTAACATGACATTGATAAGTTCCTCCGCCAACGTTTTGCCATGTAGATGCGAATACGTTCCTCATTGAATTGTATATGCAGTCAATTAGACCTAAATGCCGTCTTACCTTCCCCATTTTCTTTTGGACATGTATCAACGGCATAACGCGATGCCTCATTTGCTGGAAGGAAACAAGTGCAGTCCCTTCGATAAATCCTTCTAGGCAGCTGCCGGCCTCAAAATCGGGTCCATAGGTGCCTAGTGGCATACGGTCTCGGTAACAGTCATTTCCGATACGTTGTCGTGGGTATTTCACATAAACCAGCCATCAATATCCAGAAATTCGCTTTTCATTTCAAACACTTCGACATTTTCGCTCTTCACGCATTACACAAGAATACGTAACGAAACGTACCTCCTACGCAGGAGACTGCACTAGTTTCCTTCTAGCAAATGAGGCATCACAGCATTTAGGTCTATATCTACAGTAGACCTAAATGACGTCTTGCCTTCCCCATTTTCTTTTGACCATGTTATATGTCAGGTATCAACGACATAAGGCGATGCCTCATTTGCTGGAAGGAAAGTAACAGTAACTTCGGTCCGGTCGTAAAATAAATCCTTCTAGGCAGCTCTCGGCCTCAAAATCGGGTTTATAGGTGCCTAATGGCATACGGTCTCAATAACAGTCATTTCCGATACTTTGTTGGGGGTATTTCACATAAACCAGCCATCAATATCCAGAAAATCGCTTTTCATTTCAAACACTTAGACATTTTCACTACGAAACGAAACGTACCTCCTGCGCGAAGAGCGCTATTCTCGGTTATAACTTCTAACCACGAATTTCGGGATATTGATGGCTGGTTATGACAAGTTACTGGACAATGTCTATCTTATTTGAGTTCACACAGTTAATTTTCTTCAAAGCTGTTTGTGATGTCTTTGTATTGCATCCAGTGATTGTCCGGTCTTGTCTTTGTTTGTTGCCAGTTGTGTCGAAGGTGGTTTAGTTTTCTTTCACCCATTTCTGCTGACACACCATCATATGAGTGAAATAACCTTAAATGATTCAATAATTAAAATAGATTACTAGATTTGTTTATCAAGTTTGATCCTGGAAATATGTTAATGAGGAGTTTTGTTGGTTTGTTTGTTTTCCTTAGACTGAACCAGATGAGCGCAGACCATTGTTAGGAAACTCAGCTGGACCATCACAGATCAGACCGATCATTGGGTAAAGAGATTCATATATGAACCATTTACAAGGCTTGGTTTTTATATTCTTCATAACTTTAATCACACTGGCACAGGGATGTTGAATAATAAAATAACTGATGAATGATCTGGGGATCTAGATGAACTCCCAGACAGTGTCTTTGCTAGGATGGGAGATCTTCCGGTCTCAAGTCCCCCATCCAAATTTTTGATTTTCATATCTTACCCATGTAAATATTTTAAAAATTTTTGCCTGTCCTCCTCACCATTTTTGGAAAACTGCCTATCTCAAATGACTGGTGTACTGGTCTTATGCCAGATACAAGTTAGAATAAAAAGGGACAATAAGACTGACATCTAGCATTCTTCCCCATTATGTCCTTCCCGCGGCCGTGGCTTAGTGGATAGCGTGTGCCTATTTTTATGCTTATGAACTAGCTGCTTTTGAGGGATCGAGTCGGCCTGTTTATTTTGAGTGTCTCTAAAGATGTCGGCCCACAGTCGTGGTTATGTGGTAGGGTATGGGCTTACTAATCATATTTCGATTTACCGTTCATGGGATCAACCATCAGGTATAGGAGTGAGTGTGTTTTACGAGGTTTCTTCTCGGTTTTCCACCGTAATAAGGCAAGGAACAGTGTGAATTGGACAATCCGTCATCATTTAAGTGAAATACCCTTGAGTACGATGTTAAACACGAATCAAACCAACAAACAAACCCATCATGTCCCTGTATAACTTAGCTTGCTGTATGCTTGCAACTCTTTATCTCAACTGGGCCCATGGCCGTGGCTTAGTGATAGCTTGTGCGTTTACTAATCCTGCTTTGATGTACGGGATCGAGTCTGCCTGAACGGTGTCTTAGTTAGGTAAAGGTTTAAAATAAACCACTTCCTAACTAGGGAAATCCTTAACTGAGCATGTTGGTTCTCCCATGAGACAGGTAAACAAGGTAGTAATTTTAGGCCCTGGGCCTTGTCAAATGATGGTCATCAAATAAACATTCGATTAAAAAGATTTAAAAATGTATGTATGCATATAATCATTTTCAGTCTTATACCAGTTGATCCTTTTTTTTTTTTTGCACAGAGATGGCTTATACAACGGTCAAACCCCTCAGTTGCCCCATAAAGGTGATGAGCAATCCGCATTGTCTAGAATATTACAACAGACTGCGTCGTAAGTACACAAATTTAAATTAATCAAACATTCTACTTCTCATTGTCTGTCACAAAAGAGAAATAATAAAGTCTGGTGAGATGTTATCCATTTGAAAAATCACTGTAAAAGTTGGTGAAAAAAGGGAGCTGCATAGCCATTTATTTCCTAGTTCCAAAATATGTAAAACTTATAAATTGTTTTTTGCAATTTCTGAACTCTGTATACCTCACTTAAAAACTACATTTTTTAGTTTCCTAGATTTTCAAATTAAGCAGATTGATTTGTGTGGATCTGTGGTTAATAATTCTGACCAAATCTGTAAATGTTTTTTGTTTCTATTTCAGAAACGTGATAGATGTAGCGGCGATAGACTCCCAACAATTAGTACATCATGATTATCATGATAGATCAAGACAATATAGGTCAGTCAATAAAATGCTCTCTGTTTATTCATTTCTGAATTCAAAACAGCAGCCCTCTGGCTAAGGGCAGTTTGTTTGAAGAGTAGCAATTGCTGCCTTTACTAGGCACTGGATGAAAATTAACTTTCCAACATTATGGAAACGCTTCACATCTTCGTTGTGCTAGTATCATTTATTGTTGGAATACACCGCCCTCATATAAGTAAAATACCCTTAAGTATGGCATAAAACATCAATCAACCAAAGCAGCATTACTTTTTTTTTTTCTTTTCCTGGTGCGAATTAAACAGATCATTTTCATATCAATGAGGAAAACAAGAACCTGTTAATTCAGAGCTTTGCCTTATTGTGTCATCTGATGCATGCTGTCATATGTCAAGTTAGTCTCGTTTCCTACTCATTGACTTCATCTTTGAGAAAAGGCTTCTGGCAATCCCGGTGTTGGTTTAAACAACGTTTCCTCTTGGTTTTCCACCATAATTAAGGAAGAAACCATATGAAATGTACAATTCGATGTCATATAAGTGAAAAACCCTTGAGTACGCTGTTAAACACCAAACAAACAAATTTCAGAATGTCATTGTAATTTGCTTTTGCCATCCATCATCAATCTTTTTAGCTTCCCATTGAATGTTAAAACTGTAAACAAGAAGTACTCAGAAGACGACTGATTCATGGGAAACCCTGTTAATCTATTATATTGTCTTGTAAAACCCTAGCAAAAACAACACATTTAAAGGGACATAACTCTACTAATTTCACACTGGAGGAAAATTAACTTTCCAAATTATGGAAACGCTTCACATCTTTGTTGTGCTAGTGTTAATTATTGTTGGAATACACCGCCGTCATATAAGTGAAATACCCTTGAGCACAGCGTAAAACACCAATCAATCAATCAATCAATCCACTAGTTTCATACCCGACCAGCAATATCTTGCTGTGAGAACTCTCGAAGATCAATAATAAGCTCTGATGTAAATATCAGCAATTCTCCCTAAATGTGTAATATGTGTGTGGATGGGGAGGGAGGATTTGACAGTATGACGTTTGTTATATTCCAAATTTTTCATCATTTTTATCATTCTTTTGATTGTAACACTTTTAAAGAGATTGCAATGATACAGTAGAGGTTATAACCGGGCGCAATGGTTATACGGTTTCCAAGTTCAAGACCTATAAGTAAAAAAAAAGATAATAGTCTAATTTTGTTATTACAATGTACGTTCAATTAATCGAACGAGAAAATGGAAAAATATAATGAAAAAAAACGTTGACCTTCGGTTTAAGAGGCGAATGTTTTGCTAGATGCACTATCCGGAACCGATGTGTGTACAAGGTTGAATAATGTTGTGTTATATGTTTTACATGCTGAAGAATAACGTTATGATCTGAATTTATAACTTTTATTCTATTTATCCAAAGGGCATAATATTATTCATAGATCTGCTCCTTTTTTTCAGCGACCTATAAATTTGATTGCAATTAAAATATGAAATCTAATTTTATCTTCGAATATAAAACCATACGCCTAGATTAATCCTTGAGACCTGTGAAGAAAAATAATGTCATGTTATTAAAATATAATTAAAATCTCAACTTCAAACTTTGAACATTTTTCCAACTTTGATCCCTTAAACATCTTGGGATTTAAATCGGAAAGAGAATTTTGTCACGGCAAAATAAAGTACCCAAATAGGACTATTATCTACATAATTCCCAGGGCTGTCTGACAAGCCGTTTTCTACCAGGTGCCTGTTGAAATCGTCACTTTTTGTTCACTTTGACTGGAAATGACATCTTAACTATAGAACTTAGACAAAAAACAACCACATATTATTCACAAAGCAAAGCCACGTTCAACGACATTCATCAACATTACCGGAGCCAAAACATGGCAAACCATGTGACATTTGAGCAATTATATCTTGACTACCATTCACAAAAGTCAAATTCTAAAAAATACATGTTGGCCTGGAATAACACCATCTGTAAGTCTGAAAAATCAAAGCTGTAGCTTATATCCTTATACACTCTATAGATTAAATTCATAAATCCTGGATTTCCATCATGGCGTCGTTATGACATCATTTAAAAAACATGACCAGCTATAACTTATGGCTCATCCAGTTTAATACCAAATGAAGAAAATCCCTCATTGCTATACATGTACCCTACAGTCTTCGAGAAAAGTGTCGACTAGAATAATAATAATAAGAATCACTCCAAATAAACTTGGAAACCTAATAAGGGAGCAGAATAACGATGGATACCCCAGCCAAGCAAACAATAGTTTTGAATGCCTAGAAAGTGGATGTTAAAGACCAGCCTACCTGGAGTATTTTGTACACATAATTTATGCTAAATACACAAATACGCCAAACATGTGAAATACTACACAAAAATCAGATAGTAAAATACTCAATTCTGAATACCTGAAGGCAAAATTACAAAAAAAGGCAAAAGAAAATCCTTAAAAATAAATTTATAAATTACACGATATGATCATGAAATACTTTTAAATGTCTGGGCTTTTTACCTATAATTTTGACCATAATATGGCTACTTTAAAAGTTATTTTAAGGACCTAGGTATGGTTCCTGGAAAACAAATTTATGTTTTCTGACAAATCCTGATGTTTTCTAAGTGAGAAATGTTTAATCTGCCTTCCAGAAATCATTTCTAAGTCCTTAAAATAACTTTTAAAGTAGCCATATTATCGACGAAATTTAAGGTGATTTAGGGTATATATATTGAATAAATGAAGAGATAACAATGTGTTTGCCTGTTCGAACCCGGGACCTTTTGGTTACAGGCCCAGCACTCTACCGACCGAGCTACAGAGACTCGCATTAAATCACTTTTGAAAAACATCAAAATTTCAATAAATTCAATAATCATTTTTATTTTTGTTTTTGTTTTCTTCTCTAGTAATCGTATAAATATGGTGCTGAACAGTACAGGACATGCCCAGTCATACAGGAAACCATTGCCCAATGGTATCTCAGCACCACAAGTCGTCTTAGCCGCTCAGCCCATATCTGCAGCTGATATTCATTTGGTGAGTAACCAGGGCTTGTCGTAAAAAAAAAAATTGGTAACTCACCAGTGTTGGCTGTGAATTGGGTATGGGGGTGATGGAATGATTTGGACATAATATTACCAATAATAGGACAAAAATATTGTTTTCCTCACATATATTTTACATTTACAAATAAAAACTATTCCTAACATGTGACACATGAGTTTTGAAATGGTCACTGTGAGTACTGGAAAGATGGGCTGCTTAGTCCTGGCTAAGGTGACTAACTGATTATCCAGACTTCAGTCATAATACCATCACTCATAGGTTTGTTGATAATAAGAGCACCAAGAAAAACATCTGTACGTGAAACTTATGTTGTATTTTGAATATATTCATCTCTTAATATGAGGGCCCTCTGGCTAAGGGCAGTTTGTTTGAAGATCAGCAATGCTGTCTTTACTTAGCATGGTTGTGTTAGTGTCAATTATTGTTGGAATACAACACCATCATATAAGTAAAAATACCCTTAAGCACAGCGTAAAACACCAATCGATTAATAATAATATGATGCTACAACCTCGCATGCTTTGGTTAAAATGGAGAAAAGGTCAGTTTTGAACTGTGCAAGCTTGAGTACTTTACTATTAATAATATACATATATCTAAATCATAGCATTGGTACAATACAAACGTGTAACTCACCCTCTGACTAAGGACAGTTTGTTTGGAGAGTAACAATGCTGTCTTTACTTAGCACTGGAGGAAAATCAACTTTCCAACATTATGGACAGTTTCACAGCTTGGTTGTGCTCATGTCATTGATTGTTGGAATACACTGCCGTCATATAAGTGAAATACCCTTAAGCATGCGTAAAACACCAATCAATCAATCAAATGTGTAACTCTTGTTGACTATCTTTCCTACGATATAGCCAGAAATAACACTTCACATCTGACGGTTGTGCTAGTGTGAATTATTGTACGAATACAAGCCATCATATAAGTGAAGTATCCATGAGCATGGCGTTAAACACCAATAATAACATCGGCTTTCTTCGGGGAACACTTGCAAGAGACTTTGTAACTTTGTAAAAAAAGAACATTCACGAAAACTTTACCAAAGAAAATCTATCATAGAGCACTTGTGCTGTAATCTTTTTCTGACATAACCTTAAAATAGGTCCTCTAAAATTTTGTGAGATAACCCAACATTAACATTTTCCCCTGGTTTGCTGTTATCTTAAATACATAAATGTGCCATGGTGAAAAATAAAACAAAATTTCTATAAAACACAATCTTCATTGACTATCGGATGACAAAATTTGTCAAAATCAGTAGTAATTGCAAATTTAGACGAAGAATGCAAACAATTTGGGAAACCTATAAATCGGTCCTCTGAAATTAAGTTTGCACAACCATGGGGAAACCCCGTTCTGACCGTTCTCTTCAACAGCACAGGCCTGTAGAGATGTGTTGAAAGTTTTAAAAAATTCTCAAGATATGAACTTTCATGAACATGTTTTTTTGCTTTTTGTGTTTTCATTATATGTTAGTCTGAACACATAGTTTTATCCATACGGCAAAATGCCATCAAATGAGAGCAATAAATTATAAATTTTACTTTGTCATGTAACCCCAATTAAACATTTATTTGCTTTGTAATCTTTTTGTTTCAACAAGAATTTGTCATGTTTAACATAACTGTTAATGTAACTTCAGAAAAGCTGGATTTTAATCACTACAATACAAAGTGAGCATTAATATCAGTCAACTCGTCCAGTGCACACTATGATTGTTCACTAGTATGTGTCAAGATGAGAAATATGCCAAGGGTGTATGACAAACAAAAACAACATCTACCTACTAACTTCTTATTTGTTTATTTACATCAGAGGAGTAATATTGTATTTTTGTCTGACGTGCCACATTAGGCATATGACCTGAATGAGAATTGAAGAAGTCAGTGGTATATTGTATACTTTGCCTAATAATCATTTAATTTTTTGATTTCAGATAACACAGGCTGCAGAGCGAGCGTCGAAAGCAGTCAAGGATGTAAAAGTGATGCATAAAGAAGAGCTGGTGGTACCGTTCGGAGATCCTTGACGGGAATAGTGTGTTGTGCTGACAGCATTCCTGTATATATTATAAACCATCGTAAACTGTATATAATATTTGTGTACAGATAATGTTTGATATACACCAACAGACAGTGAAATTGTGAAGGACAAGAAACCAGGGCAGGATGCACCCCGCCCCCTATACTGCCCTCAGCTACCATTTTTATTTTTAATTGCGCGTACATATATATTAATCAACAAAGTATGTCATGATGGAGTAAATAAATACTGCCAATATACTGAAACAAGTTTCATACCATGTCAATATTGCCATCCTTCTAATTGTTAAGGTGAACTGATTTAAAGTGAAGCTTCACCGAATCCCCACCCTGCCCTGTGTCTAACATTTGTCCCTTGGGTACTCAAAATCAGAAGTACATATTAGTAGGTTATATAACTTATCCGCGAAATAGGCCAACAATTTGGTTTGAGCGGCTGCATTGTGATTCAATTAGTTATAGTTCAATTTGTTGAATCACTTTGAATCACTAGTTACGGCTTGCCTGTTGAAGCTATACATTAACGGTAATATATCTGCTGGCAGTGTTCCGGCGGTGAATGTTGCGAGAATTCTTCCTTGTTTTGTCTATCAACAATTATTGGGCATGCAAGACCTCCTTGGCTCCTCCTTTATGTGAAACACTTGAGAACACGAGCAGGCGATCATTGCTGGTTTCCAGTGGTGACAGACTGGGCCCTTGGCACGGTCATATGAGTGAAATAGCCTTAAGTACAGTGTAAACCTCAATCAATAATTAACAAACACTTGAATACGACATATGGTATTGTAAAAGGTTCCATGCTGATAGAATAACAAACTTATCAAGCTGTACATGTACATTCTGTTTGGTAAAAAATCAATAAAGGGAGATAATTTGAAATGAATACTGTTGAGATTAAAACTTGGGCCAAGCACGCAAGGGAAAAAACTCTTTGAACTAAACACTTCCAAAACCCGGTGTCTCCTTTGTCAGCTCCGATCAAAATAGAAAAGCTATTATATCTGATGATTCAATGTGAGAAGATTTTCATTTTAAATCAATCTGTGCTTTGTTTTAATCCTGTCATGTAGTTTTCATAATGCAAATGTGATACATGCAGTGTTATAACTATGTTATTGAAATGAACTAATCAAGAAGTTAGTATTTGATAAAAATTGATCATAACATGATTTGTTTGGTTTAAGCTGTGCTATTGAAAATGTTGGAACTCAAAAGTCCCTTCTTACACCTAAAGTTCTATTCGGTGCACTGTTGAAGATACAATGTAGTAAAACAAAGCTGATGTATTCATTAAAAATTAGTGCTGTTTTAGAGTTACACATTTTGCTGGCTTTGTTAAGATTATCTGTGGCACTGATGGACAAAATATTAAATGTGTTCTATTTTTTAATTTGTATATATCTTCTGATAAATGCTATTATGAGGGCACGCCATCCTAGTTAACACTCGCTGAAGTCATTTAATGTGATTCAATACAAAGCTGCTCTATACACTGGTATTATGTTAACGATCATTCTTTTTTAACTTTGTCTGTACTTAACCATTAATATGAGTTAAATAAAAAGAAGTATTAGCATTATTGACATATTTGTTTTTAAGAATATAATAGGCCGCATTTCCTGCTGATTGTGTCTTCAATACGGAGACGAATTGAGAATAATTTTTAGTTTCAAGAATAAAATTAATAAAAGAATGTTCCTCTACAGCAAAAAAATTTGTTCTTTCAGGATTATGTTATTTTCAATTGGTTCTCACTTTTTAATATTTTTTAAAACTTACATGGTACTTATAATTCCTATGACAGTCAAAATTCTCAGAAATATACGAAATACTGCTCTTCACATATATTGAATTTCGAAAAACAAATCCAAGCATTTACATGTACTCTGAACTAATAGTTGCAATGAATATACGTACTCTGAATGACCCTCTAACAAAGAATTGAGTTTCAAGCAGCCAAACAATCTTCATGTGAGCCCATCATTGAACAATACTGACAATATACCACATATTGAAACTAATTATACAATTTATAATGTTTTGTAAATTAACTTTGTGTGTTAAGTGATTTTCTGTTCTCTTTATAGCATGAATACATACCTGTGATTAAATGTTTGAAAATGCGAAGATATTTTTAAAGATAGTTTGTACATCGGTAATGTTTTGTTCAATGGTGATAATATTTTGTTTCAATCACTTGCTTTTGGTTTTATTATGTGTCAGAATTATGCTAACTGCCAGCTCAATTGAGTTTACGATGTTTGCCTATTTTATTGCCAAAAGTTGTATAGGAGATTAGAGGCAAATGTCTTCGAACATGTATAGGATTTACTTTCCCCGGGGGTCAGTTGTTTGAAGCGCTATTGCATTTAATCCTCTGTAAGCTGACGTCACACCATGTTGAAGGTCTGTCTCTAACCCGGTATTAGCAATTTAATCTGGTGTTAGCGGCTAATTGTCTTTCGAGCAACTGGCCCCAAGTCTAAAATCCTAATAAATCAAACTAAATAAAATGTCATTTTAAATTTCTCCTGAATTATAAGCCGACAATTTGCGCACATTTTTCCATCTGGCTGTTTGAATTTATAAGAACATTACGTATTGAAATATGCTAAATTGACATTCAGAAATAAAACTTCTGACATTTGAGGGATGTATTACGTCGACTCAAATGGATCACTGCTTCATAAGGAACTGCCATTATTAATGTACCGTGATTATATATATTCACATTATCTAATCCTCTTCTGCTTCTGTGTCAATGATATTTATGATAATAAAGTCACCCATGCATAAGATCGGTCATATTTCAATTCTCTTTTGTCGAATGCCCTCTGGCTAAGGGCAGTTTGTTTGAAGAGTACCAATCCTGTCTTTACTAAGCACTGGAGGAAAATTAACTTTCCAGCAGTATCAAAACACCTCACATTTTATAGTTGTGCTAGTGTCAATTATTTGGAAAACACCGCCGTCATATAATTGAAATACCCTTAAACACCGCGTAAAACACAAATTAATCGCTTAAAATAACTGTTAAAAAGATTTATGATTTTCGTGTTTTCAATCCGCTGAAGCGTTATGAAAACAAAATGTGGAATACTGATATTTGTCTTAGTCAAATGATCATAATTAACAAAACTGCACGAAACACAAACTTTTCATAATAAAGTTGTTCAAAAACTTTGCAATCCGCTTCAGCTTTATGACAAAAAAAAGTCAGGAAAGATGATTACATGTACGTTACAGAAGGACGGGCAGACAGACGAGGGGGGCTCCGATTCACGAGCGCTACCTATTGATGTGGCATGCAGATTGCCGTAATGTGTGCTGTCGTCGTTGGGGAAAATCACAACTGTATAAATACAACGGGACTACATAGGCCTAATTCAGTCGGTCAGCTGTGAAATACTGCACTTGCTTTTAAAGATATCAGCATACTATTCAACTTTTAAAATTTGGACACATTTCCCGTTGCACAATTCTGTCGACTGACGAAAATTCCGTCCCACGTGCACGACTCTGATGGCGCATGCGTTAAGCCTAAAGTTCCCAGCCTGCTAGAAAAGCTAGATGCCAATCGATGGTTACACTATACGGGTAGGTGTCATTATTTAAACAAGCCTGAGACTTGAAGACTCTAGTAATATTGAAATTCATTGTCTAAGTGACTAAAATATAAACTATAGGCATAGGGGCTCTTTCTCTGCATGTTGTATTCGTTGAAAACGGGTAGAAGTTTTGCCTGAGAGAATGTGGTTGAATACGGTAGGACATAGTATCAGATCCTGCAATTACATCACGGTGCTTGTTCAGCCAAATAGAGCAAAGTCAATGTACACGGACAATCTGATTAAAATCAAATCTAAATTAGATCCCCGTAGCTAAAGAAATAAAATATCGGGGATATCTATGACATATCATAAATCCAGCTATAGCCTATGTAGTACCTTAAACAGCGTGTGTACTCTCACATGTGTCAATATAGCATGCGCTATATAATGACGGTACCTGGATCTAGTCACATGGAAAAATCACCCCCACATTAGCACAATGTATAGGCCTAATTCTTCCGTCTTTGCCCTATGTCCCGCCTATCTCAACCCATGGTGAAGGTTGAAAATTGATCCGTAGCTATCGCCGGCCTCTCAAAACATATATCAGATTTTTCTCCTACTTTCTTTCTTGACGTTTAAATAAAGTTTTATTTGAGTTTATGGCCTGAGTTGACGCGTTTAAGTTATCTCCCTTTGCAATAATAAAATTGAAAACCGTCAGAAAAGAAATATTGCAGGTAGGTAAATTACTAGTCATTGTTTTTAGTGTATCTAATAAAAATCAGCGAAAAATCAGATATATGTTTTGAGAGACCGGGGATAGCGGTGGATCAATTTCCAATATAGGACTAAGACACGCGTTAAATGGCCGTACGCAGACAAACGGCCTTAATCGCCAAGAAATAAATAATACGGCACGCACAAATAATGATTCCTTTCATTTCTTTTTTTCCGATTTGTCGAATACGACTGTTCTACAAAGCCGTATAGGCCTATCCGATAGATGTCCGAATAATATCTGAAGGTGACTGGCATGACTTCGATCTGGGATGCGAGCCTATATCCCAGCTTAGGTCCAGGTAGCGTATATGTCATATGCATCCTTTATTTATACGTTACACATGGGACCAATATATTGCTCCCATGCTCCGAGATGCAATAACCCCTATATCCCTTGAAAGGTTACTATTAAACATACTGAAACATGATATCGACTTATCGTTTCATCATCTTATAAAATCACTTGAGGGTTACGAGTATATACCTACCTACGATCACTGGTAGCTGACATTT
>JAQQZZ010098942.1:3913-16673 GCA_030265115.1 Mopalia vespertina | reverse complement strand
GAACATTATAAGCACAGGCGACGGAGCTAGTTTATTATACATGCGTCAATCATTTTTAAATGTTAATCATGTGACTCATTCAAAAATTTGATTTGATTGTTGTGAATAAAACTTTTTATCTCGTAAATATGTCGGTTTAGACTTTTGGAATTTAAATGGAGGAAATAAAGGGAGTTACGTCTTAACAGAGGGAGACAACGGCGAATTGAGAGAGCTCACAGTAAAATAATTAGACTGGAGGGAGTTGATAGTTGTCCAATGATTTACCTCAAATTAGTTATCTTCGGTTTGGATATGAATTTATTCACTTTCATTAGAATCAAAAAGATTGAAACTCATTTGTTCCAGAATTTCTAACCATTTGGCAGCTGGCGTCAGAGTGTCCGTGATATGGTTAATGTTTTAACTATGGTTTCAGCATTGTAGACAGGAAGAGATTGAATGAGACTTAGGACTGGAATATCACTAGGGATTATAGTTTATAGTTTCAATCATTTATAATCACAAAATTGGGAGGACAAACAGTAGATCGAGAGTGTCGTATAATTTGCCACGTCCACGTTTTTATCCATTTATGCAATTTTAGAGTACGTATGTGACAATGCGGCTTCTTTCAAGGCATGCTTGTATCAGTGGAACAGCAAACTGTAGCTAGAGCGTGTCATTATTTTTGCCGTGTCATGGTCAGGAAATGTGACCATCAATAAAGGCATTGTATGCGTGTTGTACGGCCTGGTCAGTAACCCCTTGTGCCGATGTTTACTATTTAAAATCGCCGTCTAGTTACGTATATACATTTATTAAAACAAATCACTGAAATATGTTCGATTAATTTAGGATTAGTTTTATAATTATGGATAGCTTAAAGGTTAGTTTTAGTGTTAATTATCACAAATGCTAGATCTTCCCCCAACGACAAACTGTAGATCGAGAGTAACATCTAATTTACCGCGTCTTAGCCAGAAAAAAATGAATAACTTGAAATGCATGGTTTTCTTGTTTTACGGCCTGGTCAGTAGCCTCCAGTGTCGATGTTTACTGTTTTAAATCCCAACACAACATTTAAATGTGTTTGATTTCAATAAGCTCCTTTTACTGTAAGGTTAAAATCGCTTTTGTTAACGCTCCCGTTTCCTGTTTCGCTGACTTTGAGAACGATACAAAATGGAGGCTCTCCTATAGTCATTATGCTGTTAATAAATAGCTAGTGTTATTGACGTTTTTACCCATTTATGCGCATCTATAGTCATATGTGCCATACGGCTTTTGTCCGGACATGCTTGTATCGGTGGAACGCTAAACTGTAGCTGCAGTGTGCCATTATTATTGCCGACTGGTGATCAGGCAATGTGATCATGAAAAAAAGCTACGTATGCTCGCTGCACGACCTGGTCAGTAGGCTCGATTAATTTTGGATTACGGTTAGCTTTAGTGTTATCACAAATTTTACATTGTTTTATCTCAAATGTTGAATTGTTTTGTAATGTTACGGTTCAATTCTACAGTAGTAGACAAACTGTAGATCGAGAGTAACATCAAATTTGCCGCGTCTTCGCCAGAAAAAAAAAACTTGAAAGGCATCGTATGCTTGTTTTACGGCCAGATCAGTAGCCCCCATTGGTGATGTTTACTGTTTTAAATTGTCAAATACAACATTCAAATATGCCTAATTTAAAAAAAAACATTAAAAAAAAGGTAAGCTAATTTTACTGTAAGGTTAAAATCGCTGTTGTTTACGCTCCCGTTACTGTAATGTCAACTAACATTCTTGTTTCTTAACCACGCACTTCGATCTCTACCAATATTCACAATATCTCGCTTTCTGTTTCGCAGACTTTAATAAAGTTTTGTATCTCGTTTACGAAATCGTGTGGTTATTTATCTGTTCTGAAAGACTAATTGAGCAGACGGTCTTCAACTTATCTTTGGAGGCTAATTCGTCTGAGTTACACAGATTCAGTATGTATCTCATTTGTGCTCCGACAGAGGTTTGCCAGACTAAATTAAAGTTGGTTAGTCTGGAGTTTAGAATTGCTTCTTAGTCTAACTAAATACAATTAGTGACATAGTCGAGGAAGTGGCGATTGATCGGGATTCCGTATTTAGCATGTAGTGGCTGGTTTTTCTACCTTTGCATTTTTCGTTTTACAGTCGTTAAACGGATGATGGTTGGAGATTGCTTGAGATAAATAATGGGTTATGACGACAAATTAGTAGGTATAAGAATGTGTCGTGGATAGGCTATATTACCATCGAAATATTGCTACTAATGATTCACAAACAGTTAAACTATGTACATCCGAAATTATTACATGACCCATTAGTCGTTTGAATGTTTATGAAAACAGGCTTGAACCTGTTCTGTAACACAATGTCGATGGGTTTTTTTTGTTTTGTTTTTTGTCCACCACTTATATATAAGAGGGGAGGGGGGGGGGGGGGACTAAAGAAATGCTTATCTGTGTCCGTCCGTCCGTCACAAATGTTTGTGTTTACGCTAGCTTGGAAAAAAATTCACCGATTAACTTCAAACTTGGTATGTATATTCCTCTTCTTAAGACGACGGATGGTATTGCATTTCACCAAATTCCGTTAAACGAAACGGCCGTCATTACTTACATAATTATAGCATATTCATGTCTGTATGTGTTGTGAACACGATAAGTAGAGAATAAATTAACGGATTAAGTTCAAACTTGGTATGTAGCTTCCTCCTTTTAAGACGACGAATGGGATTGCATTTCATTAAATTTCGTAAAACAAAATGGCCGTAATTACATTATTTTAGAATAGTCAAGCCTGTATGCGTTGTGAACACGATAAATAGAGAATAAATTCACGGAATGGCTTCAAACTTTGAAAATAGCTTCCTGCCTTTAAGACAATAGATGTGATTGAATTTAACCAAGTTCCGTAAAACAACATGGCCGCCATTGCATTATTTTACAATATTCATATCTGTATATGTTGTGAAAACTAACTCTGTAACAAATTCACGGATTAATTTGAAACTTGAAATATAGTCTCCTCCCATTAAGACAACAGGTGGGATTGAATTTCATCGAATTCCGTAAAACAAAATGTCCGCCATTACATCATTTGAAAATATTCACGCATATGTGTTGTGAACAAGATATTTTTAGATCACTTTCTCACATTAACTCAAAACCTGAAAGTTAGCTTCCTACAACGAAGACATAGGATAGGATAGGACTTCATCAAATTGCGCAAAACAATATGGCTGCCGTTTCAATATTTCAATATATTCACGCCTACATGTATATGATAATGTTGAGATCAAATTCACTGAATATAAACTTGAAACATGTACGGTAGCTTCATAGAGTCCTAGATTGTTTTCTTGTTTCATTGGGATTTAACGTCGTACTCCAGGGTATTTCACTTATATGACGACGGATTGTCTACTTCACACTGCTCTTTGTCTATTTAAGTTGGAAAACCGGGAGGAAGCCTCGTAAAAAACAACCATGCGATTGCCGGAGCCACATAGTGTGACTCACTCTTATACCTGATTGTCGACAGTTGAACTTGATCCCGTGAACGGCACATTGGAGTAGGATGAAGTAAGCGCAAACACCAACCACAAAGTCACGGCCTTGGGCAAAGACCAATCAAACAAACAAAAAAGCTTTGCTGTCAACCGAATACAACGTTCAGCTTTACTAGGTGAACTTGTTAGTTTGTGAAGATCATTTCAACTGCAAAGGACCACCATAAGTATAAGATTTAGGTTTAACGTTGTGCTCAAGCGTACTCACTTAAATGACGACCAATTGTTCATTTCACGCTGTTCCTTTCCTAAATACAACGGAAAACCGGGAGGAAACCTTGCGATTGCCACATCGTGTGACTCTCATATTTGATGTTCGATAGACTGACTAAAACCAGTGAGCTGTACATAGAAGTAGGATTAGAAGACAGACACGCCAGCCACTAAACCACGGCTGTGGGCATCTGTATGAGATTTTAGAAAAAAATAAAAATATGTTTCATCGGAAAACTGAATCAGCTACAGTAGAAAAATGTTGAAACTGTCGTGCATCTCTGGGGACCGTTTCATAAAGCGATCTTAGCTTACGCAAAACGTAATTACCATGACGACCAGCATTGAAGACATTGTGTTGCCATGGTTCACTTTAAGCTTAGATCGATTCGTGAAACGGCCCCCTGGTCTCAAATTAGTAAACTGCATTCTAAAAATACCACAGTAACTGTGCTACAACGAGTCTGTTAAAAATCTGTTAGCGCTGTAGAATGTCATTATGAACGGATTAGTTCCTCCGTACTTTGTCAAAGAAGTCGTGTTGTCATGTATCTGTTTTCTAATACTAATTGGATAGACGAAGTTGTCGGTTCAACTTATCCTGACAGCTAATTACGCTCGGCTACAGATCAGAGTCCATAGAGCTGATGTTTGCACCTCGAGTGCTATAAGGTTGTCCGCCTATGCACAATTAACAGGTTTGGTATGGACGAACCCGAATCAAACCAGCTGAAATAATTTGGTACACAAGTAGTGCAACTTCGACGAGAAAAAGATTCCCATTTTGACTTAAAATTTCGGCTTTATTATGCCATCATCAGCAGTGAATGTAGATTGATTGATTGATGTTTTACCTCTTATTCAGCGGTATTCAGCTACGCTGTGGCGTGAACATAGAAGGGACAAGTACGAGAGTATATTGGTGTAGCAGCTGAAAGAAGAGAAATTCAAACATATTTTGCCATTATCAGCAGTGAACATAAAAAGGACAAGTACAAGATAATATAGAGAAATTCAAAGAAGCCGGCAAAATACACATTACAGAAATAAGACTGTAAGAGTAACAAACCATACTTATACTTATTTTAACAGGATAATTCCTTTACTGGCTTTTAGCCCGTGGTTGAACCTTGGCTTTAATCTGCCTATTGAAAGAGCTTCTTTAAACAATAAGGGGTGGTTTATCATTCAGTCATCTACTGTGTTTATTTTCCTTCCACAGTCAAATCATGTTTACGTACTAAATCTTTATTAAAAAGTAGTTATGAATTGCATTTAGAAGACGAGAAAGCAACATAAAAAGGTATTTTATTGACATACAACTTCTGGGTTTATTGACGAGTTTCGGAGCAGACGTTCAAGCCAACATCTTTGCTCGTCAATAAATCCAGAAGTTGTAGATCAATAAAATACTTTGTAAGCCTTTAATTGTTTAGGGCTCTAAAAGGCTCACGTCTGAATCGACGTCAACGTGTTCTTTGGAAAAAACGTCTAGTAGAATGGTTGAGTTGAAAATCCTCTGTTTGTCTATCCTCCAGGCGAATTATTTCGGGTCAAGGTTATGCCCATTTCGATTTTTTTGGTCACCACTTTTCGGGAGAATTTCAGACTTAAACAGCGCTTTGGGAAATAGTGCTCTCATATCCGACTCCCCACGTTTTCCATATCCGGAACACGTCCCTTTTACGTGCCCCAACGCAAGCTTAAAGAGCATTGATGTTAAAGGTTCGACATTTTTGCGGTGTTTGTGCGTGACATTCAAAAGCTATCATCCTTGTTGTAACGTTGCATTGGGGAGTTGAACATGCCCACTAATTCACATCCTGCTTTAAGCGCCTTGATTAGAGAGCTTATTTTATTGACAAGATTACACACCAAGGTGTCAAATAATGACACCTGTGCTATGGGTGGGGTGGGGTTGGATAAATTGCAATTTATTTCTGCATACTTCCTGCCGAATTGAAGTCCACTGAGAAATTCCCTTATCAGTTTTAGTCTGGAAATACATGACCTCCCAACATATTTCCGCACTTCTATACCGATTTCTGTACCCCCGTCATTTGAAGGGAAAGCATTATGTAATGGGTCTGTCTGTCCGTCCGTTTGTTGGCTTCCGGACATTAACTTGAAAACCGCTTATTGTCCATCACCACTATAGTAGGCGGGGGGGGGGAGGGGGGGACTTAGAAATGCTACACGGCATCCGTTTGTCCGTCCGTCACGCTAGCTTGAAAATAAACTCACCGATTGACTTAAAACTTGGTATATTAGCTTCCCCCTGTTAAAGACGACGATAAATTAAACTAAACTAAACTAAACTAAATATTCATGCCTGTATGTGTTGTAAACACGATAAGTAGAGAATAATTTCACAGATTAACTTCAAACTTCGAAGGCGCCATCAGCCGCACCTTAGTACTGAATATTGTACAATGCTTATTTTTATGTAATAGCACAAATCCTTACTTATCCTGTAGTAGGGAGCCAAATTGGCGCCAAAATTCCTAAACAAGCAGACGACACACTTGTCAGGCACTCCGCTTTAACATTGTACAGTGTACAGGAACCAGACGAGCGCTATCGTCATGCCGACAGCATGGCGGGTCAGTGGTCACCCGCCTTGACCTTGTCATGTGACCTATTTCTAAAAATAGAACAACCCCACGACAACGAGCAGACGTCATGGTGGGCCAAACTTATCCCGCACTACCACCAAGGCATTCATTTAAAAACGATTAAACTTGTTAGTATCTTTATAATTTGTTTGTTTGTTTGATTTGAGTGACTGGTATATCTTTAAAAAGGGATTTTAATTGATGTACAGCTGAATGACATCAAAGCATAGTCCCGGTAAATTTATATAGCTGTAATTTGTCTTGCTACGACCGCACAATTTACGCCGTTTTAGCGGATATCACTACATGAAGACATTCAAAATGGCACTAGGTTTATGATCAAGCGACTGTACGTAAGGCATGGAGGTAAGCCCGCTTCCGGTTTTAATCAAATGTCGGAAGTCCTCGAATGTACTGCGCACATGATCTCGGACGTCTGATGATCGTCGCCATTATGACATGCATTTGTTAAAATTAACTGATAAACAAAGTCCGTGTTGTGTAGAGAATTCAATTGAGTGATTAGAATTAATAAGCTATTGGTCTCTGGTGGAATACATCGATTGATGGTGTTAACTTTGCC
This sequence comes from Mopalia vespertina, assembly GCA_030265115.1. Classification (NCBI taxonomy): domain Eukaryota; kingdom Metazoa; phylum Mollusca; class Polyplacophora; order Chitonida; family Mopaliidae; genus Mopalia; species Mopalia vespertina. The sequence continues at coordinate 9,691 of JAQQZZ010098942.1, read as the reverse complement.
CAATAATCCAAAAACTCCGGACATGTGCATTTTGATATTCGATATTTCCTACTTCCCTTTTTGTATTGCTGATATGCGACATCCTTTTGGCTTAAAATTAAAACAAAAAGTCATACAAAAATATAAAAAAAAATTTATAAAGCCCAAAACAAAATCATTCTTTTTAATTTCATAATATTATGTTGTCGGTTTCTGGACAATAAAATCATAGTTCCCGGCTGGAATCCCAGTGTAGGTGAACGAATTTCTCTATATTTATTACTCAAAGACACTACTGTAGTGTCCCTGTATCAGCAGCTCCTGTATATACGGATAGATTAACTGCTTTAGTGTCTCTGTGCCAGCAGTTCCTGTACGGAGAGATTTACTGCTTTAGTGTCCCTGTGCCAGCAGTTCCTATACGCAGAGATTCACCGCTTTAGTGTCCCTGTATCAGCAGTTCCTGTACGGAGAGATTCACTGCTTTAGTGTCCCTGTGTCAGCAGTTCCTGTACGCAGAGATTCACTGCTTTAGTGTCCCTGTGTCAGCAGTTCCTGTACGCAGAGATTCACCGCTTGAGTGTCCCTATATCAGCAGTTCCTGTACGGAGACATTCACAGCTTTAGTGCCCCTGTGTCAGAAGTTCCTGTACGGAGAGATTCACAGCTTTAGTGCCCCTGTGTCAGAAGTTCCTGTAGGTGAGATTCACAGCTTTAGTGCCCCTGTGTCAGAAGTTCCTGTACGGAGAGATTCACAGCTTTTGTGCCCCTGTATCAGCAGTTCCTGTACGGAGAGATTCACTGCTTTAGTGTCCCTGTGCAAGCAGTTCCTGTACGGAGATTTACTGCTTTAGTGTCCCTGTATCAGCAGTTCCTGTACGGAAAGATTTCCTGCTTTAGTGTCCCTGTGCCAGCAGTTCCTCTACGGAAAGATTCACCGCTTAAATGTCCCTTTATCAGCAGTTCCTGTACGCAGAGATTTAATGCTTTTGTGTTCCTGTGCCATTAGTTTCTGTACGGAGATATTCACAGCTTTAGTATCCCTGTGCCATTAGTTCCTGTACGGAGAAATCCACAGTTGTAGTGTCCTCGTGTCAGCAGTTCCTGTAGGGAGAGATTCGCCGCTTTAGTGTCCCTGTGTCAGCAGTTCCTGTACGGAGACATTTACTACTTTAATGTCCCTGTGCCAACAGTTCCTGTTCGGAGAGATTCACAGCTTTAGTGCCCCTGTGCCAGCAGTTCATGTACGGAGAGATTCACAGCTTTAGTGCCCGTGTCAGCAGTTCATGTACGGAAAGATTCACATCTTTAGTGTCCCTGTGTCAGCAGTTCCTGTACGGAGACATTCACAGCTTTAGTGTCCCTGTGCCAACAGTTCCTGTACGGAGAGATTCACAGTTTTAGGGACCCTGTGTCAGCAGTTCCAGTGCGGAAAGTTCCACAGCTTTAGGGACCCTGTGTCAGCAGTTCCTGTACGGAGAGATTCACAGCTTTAGTGTCTCTGTGTCAGCAAGTCCTGTATCGAGAGATTCACAGCTTTTATTTGAATGAAACTTCGTGGTTGTTCTGCCATCTCTGTAGCTCAGTTCGTTGGAGAGCTGCATTGGCCTGCTTCCCAGAGTCCCGGGTTCGAATCTCAGTCAAGACAAACTACAGTTTCTTCTCCTACACACACACACACACACACGCGCACACATTTAATAAAGTTTATGTGCTCAAAATAAGGAGGGGAATATAACACCCGTTCTCACACTTTATGTGCAGATATCACTAAAAAAGTAGGGCAATATCAACAAACTTGAAGGGAACATCAACCCCAGGCTAAACAGTTTGTGTAGGAGAGACATTAACCCCAATATACACAGTTTTTGTGCAGTTCCCATCCCAAACTAGAAGACCCATGAACCCCAAGATACACAGTTTTTGTGCAGTTTCCATCTTAAATTAGAAGAGCCATTTACTCCAAGATATAGAGTATGTGTGTGCAGATCCCATCTTAAACTAGAGCCATTTATCCCAAGATACAAAGTTTGTGTGGAGTTTCCATCCCAAACAAGAAGAGCCATTATCCACAGTTTTTGTGCAGTTCCCATCACAAAGTAGTAGAGCCATTAACCCCAAGATAAACTGTGTGCAGTTTCCACCCCAAGCTAGAAGAACCATCAACCCCAATGTACACAGTTTGTGTGCAGTTCCCACAACAAACTATAGAAAAGTCATTAACCCCAAGATACACAGTTTGTGTGCAGTTTCCACCCCAAAATAGAAGAGCCATCAACCCCAATATACACAGTTTGTGTGCAGTTTCCATCCTAACCTATAGAAGAGCCAGTAACCCCAAGATACACAGTTTGTGTGCAATTTCCATCCCAAACAAGAAGAGCCATCAACCCCAATATACACAGTTTGTGTGCAGTTTCCACCCCAAACTAAAGAAGAGTCATTAACCCCAAGATATAAAGTGTGTGTGCAGTTTCCATCTCAAACTAGAAGAGCCATTAACCCCAAGATACACAGTTTTTGTGGAGATCCCATCCCAAACTATAGAAGAGTCATTAACCCCAAGATACACAGTTTGTGTGCAGTTTCCACCCCAAAATAGAAGAGCCATCAACTCCAATATACACAGTTTGTGTGCAGTTTCCACCCCAAACTAGAAGAGCCATCAACCCCAGTATACACAGTTTGTGTGCAGTTTCCACCCCAAACTATAGAAGAGTCATTAACCCCAAGATACACAGTTTGTGTGCAGTTTCCATCCCAAACTAGAAGAACCATCAACTCCAGTATACACAGTTTGTGTGCAGTTTCCACCCCAAACTATAGAAGAGTCATTAACCCCAAGAAATAAAGTGTGTGTGCAGTTTCCATCTCAAACTAGAAGAGCCATTAACCCCAAAATATAGAGTGTGTGCATGTGCAGATTCCATCCCAAACTAGAAGAGCCATTAACTCCATCTCAAATTAGAAGCGCTTTTATACCAAAGACACTGCCGTTTCCATCTCAAATAAGAAGAGCTATTACTCGACAAAATCTTTAATCTGTAGGCAATTTCCGTTAAAGAGAGACTTTGTCACTTAGGTCTCCGAGATCCACAAGTTGTGCAAAGATCCTGTCAAACGATTGGGACACGTTAACCGGCGACTAGATGTAAGCTAGTCTCATACAAACCAGATTAGGCCTTCTTCATTGGGGGAACAAACTAGACATATTTATCATTAAGCAGAAACTTTGAACTGTGATTGGGAAAACGTAATATTTACCTCATCACTTGTCAAACATTAATGCCTGAAACAGTATGTTGCAAAAAACAAAAATCTCCTTATGCTTCATTAAGGTGCACTATTGGCTTTATTATCATTTATTCTAGGTAAAACATCACGTGACATCAAATATAACACGTTGGCTGACTGCCTGTACATGACAAGGAACGTGAGAAAGTGCGTGAAAAGCCAATCGTGCACCTAACTCTAAGGCTTAGAGACAACACCCATTTGAGTTCCACTCGATCACAGCTGGTATCGCCAATATCTGAGCATTAAGCTCTTCCTGGTTATTCGCTTATAGATCATTTTCATATTATGCCGACTAAAAAATACCAATTCTTCCTTCTGTAAAGGAAACTAAACAGAAAGGCTAAGAGGAGAACCCTACTGGGTTGAGAAAATTCAAACATTGTATCCATTAAGATTCAACGTGGAACTGCCTGTAAGAATGACATTTCAATATGACCAGCTCAGCCCGCAATTTGTTAGTTTCCTTTCACAGGAATAATGAAAAAACATAGCTAAAATGTCTTGACAGCTCAAAGAGAGACCTGCTATAGCCTACAAAGGGAACAAACTCTAAAAGACCTACTATGGTTGAAGACGAAACTTCCCTCTATATCGGCCCATAGCTGTCATTAGTGATGTAAGTTGAATGGCTCAAGTGTTCTTTTCTGTCTCTTTGTGATACCAATTTGGAGTTTACTTTTAACCTATGCCTTTATATCTGCGTGCCAAAATTTATCATACGTTGTCCACTTACCATCTCTCGAGATGCTTGTAGTTCAAATATATACTCAACTCTCACAAAGAGCCATTATAGCATACAAGAGAAACAAAAATCTAAAAGTTCTACTGGTGAAAGCCAACATCCATCGTATCAGACAACTTGTAACTCCCATTCTCCTCGGCTGACATAATCTTTGGTAGATTTCTATTTCTTTGAAATACCCGTTTGTGGTTTGATGTACTTTTTGACCAATGCCGAAAGTCTTGTTTTCTACATATTTATCGCATATTTACCGTGTACATGATCATTACCTTCTCTCGAGATGCCTTTCAGTAACCCATAACAACTCGAGATAAAGATCTATTCCGAAACTTGTCTATGAGAGTTTATATAGAACATAAGCTGATTGATTGGTTTGAATCAATCAACATCCCTGTACGAGTGTGATTAATGTTTAGAAGTATATGAGTATCGGTATACATTGCATTTATGAAGAGATCCTAGCTCACGGAATCCCATGTTTTCACTGAAAAATGGTTTTAGACCGATGACCTCTAGTTTCTTGGGGTAGAAGAGAAACATGCTTGCTATAGCCACTATGCGATCGCCATGCATGGTCAAATTAGCAGGTCATCACTTTCAGATCTGGACATAAGGGGAGTTATTAAGGCGTGGTAGGAAGGCGGAGAACACAGAAAAGGGAGCAGGAAGGGCACGGCTGGGTCAAGTGCCAAGCTTGAATACAATTCCCTAGAATTAATAAGATATTCATGCGACAAACCATGAAGAATTTAGCCAGCTGCGAAGGGAAACATACAATCCAGGTCTGAATCGATCGTTGCAATGAAAAGATTCCCCCGTATTGAACAAACAGACCAGTATACTTTGGTTATAACACGGCCAGTTCTGACTATAAGACAAGTCTCTAGATCTATGCTTTACCCATGTGATTGTCCGGATCACAAACTCCATTGTTATCAGCCAGACATTGGCAACTCTCCGTCAAACTTTTCGCCCGTGAACTTGAAAGCCTTTTCCTATACAGCTCCTAAATTATGGCTGGGGTATGAATACTATAGATCAAACAGATGTCACTGTTAAATGGTGGTAATTTGTTTATGCTCTGTCGCCTGCTGGAGTCTTATCCTCCTGTATTCTATTATTGTTAACCACACAAACCGCTTTGGTTATTCGTCCTGTAATAATCCCTAGTCGTTTGCGGTTGAAAGCCTTTTCTTTGGTGATGTTCTTTACATCGCTAACACCTGAAAGTACTTAGATTCCACGTATGACGAGAACCAGCCAATCTCACTGCGTAATTAATTCCAAGCCCTTCTATAACCTCCCTGAAAGTCATACTTGATTTGATGGAAATTTATGCAATGGTTTAGTATGACTATGGTTTCGTTTTACGTCGCTCTTTCTTTGAATGACATATCGTATTGGGATAGACATTGTTGACGTATAATAACAATTAAATGACTATTGATTGAGAATAACTTTTAGCTGATATGAAAACATTTAGTGTAGATTTAAAGTTATTTCTAACCGAGTTGAAAACATTGATTGTTGATTCGTAATCTTTTTCAACTGAATTGAAGACAGTTGCTGTTGTTTCGGGGTAACTCTAAACTGAGTTGAAGACAGTTGCTGTTGTTTCGGGGTAACAGTTAATGCTGTTTCGGGGTAACTCTTAAATGAATGAAGACAATTGCTGTTGTTTAGGGGTAACTCTAAACTGAATTGAAGACAATTGCTGTTGTTTCGGGGTAACTCTAAACTGAATTGAAGACAATTGCTGT